>JAULBS010086909.1:0-18071 GCA_032355785.1 Symmetromphalus regularis | reverse complement strand
TTAATTGTCTACAGTT
Organism: Symmetromphalus regularis; assembly: GCA_032355785.1. NCBI lineage: Eukaryota > Metazoa > Mollusca > Gastropoda > Neomphalida > Neomphalidae > Symmetromphalus > Symmetromphalus regularis. The sequence goes on along the minus strand of JAULBS010086909.1, from coordinate 18,055 downwards.
TGGGCTATTTTCCATTCCAGCCAGTGGTCCACAACTGGTTCATCAAAGGCCGTGGTATGTACTGTCCTGTCTGTAGGACAGTGCATATAAAAAACCCTTGCTGCTTTTTGGAAAGTGTAGCCTATGTGACAGCAGTGGGTTTCCTCTAAATACACATGTCAGAATGACCATGTGATTGACGTCCAATAACCGATGATAAAATATATCAATGTGTTCTAGAGGCATCATTAAATAAAACAAACTTCAACACCTCACCAGGTCTAGGGTTCTTTATTTAACAACAGTACATAGGACCTACCAGGTGGGATATGTAGATCTTAACAAGGCTCTTTTTAATATCAACATAAAGACCCTGAAATAATATTAATAAACATAGTCAAAATACATTCTAACATACATTATACATTAAGGTTTTAAAAGAAACATTTCATTGGTAATACCTTCAACAATACATCGATACCATAATACATTATTATAATTACAGCTACTATATTAATTTCAATATTTAATTGAATTTAAGTATAAATATAAATCACAAATATAATCCATAATATAATACAATAGTGAAAAGAGAATCTTCATTATTAAATACATAAATAAATAATTAAATACAATGTATACAATATTGCATATCTGTTAATAACATTCTACATACCAACTGTGGGTCAGATCTTTATACAAGCATGGTGCTGTTGTTATGGATTCACATGAATATCAACCTAATAATAAAATAAAACCTAACTATTTGCATCTATATATTTTAAAACTAACATAATAAATAACATACCTTAGTTATTTATATTCATATTTAATTATCATAAAATAATATTCAATGCATACCTGTACTTTGACAAATATTTTAATTAAAGTATTATATCGAACTTAAATCTCCATTAACTTATTCTTAAAAAGACTAATTTATTCACTTAAATTAAATCAATTTACAATATGTTCCTTAATCTTTAATAAACACGCTAATATATTATATTTATAACTAGTTTTAAATATAATATATCATTTACCTTTGTGCAGTTAGTTGTGTATTAAAAAATCTTCAGTGAAACTCAAACACTTCTTCACTCATAGAAAGTTAAATTACTTCAAATACTTCTTCACTCACAGAAAGTTAAATGGCCTCAAACACTTCTTCACTCATAGAAAGTTAAATTGTCTCAAATACTTCTTCACTCACAGAAAGTTAAATTGCCTCAAATACTTCTTCACTCATAGAAAGTTAAATTGCCTCAAACACTTCTTCACTCATAGAAAGTTAAATTGCCTCAAACACTTCTTCACTCATAGAAAGTTAAATTGCCTGGCCAGATGAACTTCAGGTAGCCCCAGAAAATAATAACATATAGCTTATCATTAAATTGGCTACCTGATCAAGCCACTGGGTTCAGGTGAGTTGGACCCAAGCTAGCAGAGCCAGAGACACAGAAAACAAAAGAGACAAACAAGTAAGCCTGCACAATTAAGAAAAAGAAAGAATAAAATACATGAACAGTGTTTTAAAATAGTGGTTGTGTATGAAATGTGCATGTGCAAGTTAAAACACACTACTACAGGATAGCACTTATAAAAGTTCTTTTGCTACAATTGATAAGAATAACTGCACTAGTGTGGTGGAAGCAGGTTTCATCTTTTCATCTAACTCAAACCTCAGTTGTGGACAGAAGCATAGCAGGCTGAGTTATGTGCCCAGGACATCGTATACTTAAACCTTGAATGGATATTAGCATGAAAATATGTTTAATTAACCAATATTATCAGTTTTTAAAAAAAAATTAATTATGACTTTTTTTATTGTTCTTAACCATATTTCCTGGGATGTTTGATCCGGTTTAGAGTGAAAGCATGAGCTGTCCTTTGTTTGGTTTGGGAAATGAAGCTGACATTGATCGGTCTATAAGGCTGTGGTATAAAGCCCTAAGGACCTCCAGAGACCACATGCAGCCCTTTGTTTTGAAATGAGATGCTGCATGGCATGTGTGCTGGGTCAGGCTTTCCCCAAGATACAGCAGCTGTTCCATGTGTCATGTCGCTCAGTGGCAGTCCTCTCCCTGGTGCCTCACCATGATCTCTGACCTTTAAAGTCTAAATACTGCAGCTTGATGATGCTTTTATTGCCAGTTTTGGCTTTGCTCTAAGATTCATCAGGATTGCAATTTGGCTGGTGGCAGTATATTTGTAAATATTTGGTATATCATGGGGATGTAAATGCAGAAATCCCTTCAAAATGAACACCACCTGGCCATCACAAGGAAAGTTAAAATTGTTTATTGACAAAGAAAAGCAGAGCTTTGCTTCTATGTCGGGGAAAATATGGACATCAAATGGAAAATTGAATTTAATGTTATTTTATTATTATTAAAAAATTTTTTTTTTAAAGTAGATAAATGTGGACATAAATCTTGCAAAATTGAATTGAATTTAATTTTTTTTATTGTTATTATATTATTTTTTTTTTAAGTATAGAATATGGTACCATTTTTTTTTCTTTGGAAGGTTGCAAAATAGAAGGAACTTATATATAAATCAGTGTGGGGCTGTTTTTCAATACATAATTGTGATTTTCTATATGGATAACAAATAAAAATATTTTAATGTGGAATAAAAATTATGTTATACTGTATGCAAATATAAATTATGGTCTTAAAATTTATTTAAAAAAACAATAAAAAAACATTTAAAACTATGTATTATGCAATCTGGATAATGTAATTTTAAATTTCTGTTTACTTTTTTTTTTACCTCAAAGAGAAAATGTAACATGTTAAAAGCATGGATATCTTTAGATGCTCTTGCTTTGGGACTTGTTTTATTATCAACATGGTAATGATGCAGTCTGTGGGATAATGTTTGATCTTTGTAACCATACTGACACACATTTCCCTTGGCAACCATCAGATGTTGATCTAGAGTTTATTATCTTTAGTTCAATTTTACTAATAGTTATACATTAATAACTGGCAATTGAGGAGATTATTTTGTAACACATTAATGACTGCCAAAGAAGGGGGAGACCATTCTGTAACAGTTATAACTGCCAAGGAAGGGTCGACAATTCTGTAACACATTTATAACTACCAAGGAAGGGGAGACAATTCTGTAACCGGTTTATAACTGCCAAGGAAGAAGAGATAATTCTGCAACACATTTATAACTGCCAATGAAGGAGAGACAATTCTGTAGCTGGTTTATAACTGGCAAGAAAAGGGAGACATTCTGTAACACATTTATAACTGCCAGAGAAGCGGGAGACAATTCTGTAATGCATTTATAACTGCCAAGGAAGGAAAAGACAATTCTGTAACATATTTATAACTGCCAATGAAGGGGAAGACAATTCTGTAACACATTTATAACTGCCAAGGAAGGGGGAGACAATTCTGTAACATATTTATAACTGCCAAGGAAGGAAAAGACAATTCTGTAACACATTTATAACTGCCAAGGAATGGGGAGACAATTCTGTAACACATTTATAACTTTCAAGGAGGGTGAGACAATTCTGTGACACATTAATAACTGCCAAAAAAGGGGGGGGAGACAATTTTGAAACATGTTCATAACTGTCAAGTTGAGGTGGGATGGAGGGAGGGGAGATTATTTTGTTACTGCCAAGGAAGGGGGAGACAATTCTGTAATATTTATAACTGCTAAGGAAGGGGAGACAGTTTTGTTACATATTATTAACTACACATCGATATAAATTATGGGTTGAGGCGTAACAAATTGGCAACACATTAAATACAGTTGTGGTGCTTTGAACTTCACAAAACAGTACCTTCCATGGGAGCCTGTAAAACATAACTGCCATTACATGGATAGGCATGTCACAATTGATCATTTATAGGTTGTACAAACATGTAGGAAACCCATTTCATTTTGTGTAACCCATTTATAAAATATAACTACTAAATATAATGTGAATAAAATACTGGTTTCGTAAAATTAGACTTGTGCACATTGTGGGCAATCAAAGCATGGGGTCCTATAAAACATTTTGTAACTCCTATTACATGTGTGTGGGGTCTTCAAAACATTAATAACCGTCATTACATGGAGGCTTGCAGCTTTAAAAAATGTAATGTATGGGGGGTGGGGTATTTTAATGCTTTACAATGAATTAATAACTATTGTAGGGCTGTAGCTCAAACATTAGCGTGTACTGTGAAGCTGTCTGTCGTAGGATCGATCTTTCTCAGTGGAACCATTTGTAGTTTGGGCTATTTTCCGTTCCAACCAGTGGTCCACAACTAGTTCATCAAAATATATTGTATTTGCTGACTAAAGAAGTTTGTAAAAATGACCATATGATTAACGTCCAATAGCCGATGATTAGATAAAAATCAATGTGCTCCAGAGGCGTCGTTAAATAAAACAAACTTTTCTTTTAATAACAGTTGTATAGGAGTCTTCAGGTTTCAGACATTATTAAAATAAAAATGCCTAAATTAGTCAATGTTAACTCTGATCATGCATTTTTAATAAAAAACTAGCTCACTTTGTATGATTTAATAATTTATCCTAAGTTATTATGGGTAATAGATATTGTTACTAATGATGTTTCAAGTTATGTATCTGATGATTTGATATAATGATATAATTTATTATTTATGACGACCCCCAATAGTCGATATTTATTTTTGTACTGGAATGGTCATTAAACCATCATTCATTCATTTATTTATGACATTTAAAGCACTTTTTATTTCTATCATACAGACAGTTAATTGGTGGCTAATTCATTGATCTTGCCCTCTTTTCCTTAATCATCATAATTTATTCACATAAATTATTCATACAGCTTTCCAAGTTTTATGGTGTGGTCGACAGCTGATTTAGAAAATAATGACGGAATTTTTATCATCACATTAATATGTTAATCTAATTGAAAACTGAATGCCTGGAGATATATATAGCTCTGATTATTTGAAATCCACAATTCTTCCAACGAATTACAGTAGAATCCATTTAATTGCATAGGCAGTTTGCCCAAATAATTTATTCTATTAAAAGGATTATTCCTTTATCAGAAATGCCAATTTAAAATCATGTTACTATTCTTGTATGATCTGGTATAAAATAAAACTAAACTTCATACAGAAATTACAAAAATAAAAAATCGAATAAACTGTACCGGTAATAATAAAATCCTTTTTTAACGGTACCTCTAGAGCACATTGATTTTTATCTTATCATCGGCTATTGACGTCATACGTATTGTCATTCTGACATATTTTAGAGGAAACCCACTGCTGCCACATAGGCTACTCTTTCTGATAAGCAGCAAGGGATCTTTTATATGTACCAACCCACAGACAGGACAGCTTATACCACGGCCTTTGATAAACCAGTTGTGGACCACTGATTGGAATGGAAAATAGCCCAAACTGCAAATGGGTTCACATAGAAGGATCGATCCGACAACCGACCGCTTCATAGGCGGACACGTTACCATTGCAGCTACATCCAGCACCTGACTAATTAGAAAGAAGCATATAAGTAATGTTGGAAGAATCATCAGAGTGGGATCTAGCTCAAACGGTAGCGTGTCTACCTCTGAACCGGTCGGTCATCGGATCGATCCTTCTCAGTGGACGCATTTGCAGTTTGGGCTATTTTCCATTCCAACCAGTGGTCCACAACTGGTTTATCAAAGGCCATGGTATGTGCTGTCCTGTCTGTGGGACGATACATATAAAATACCCTTTGCTTCTTATCGGAAAAGAGTAGCCTATGTGGTGGCAGCGGGTTACTTATAAATACATGTCAGAATGACCATATGACATCCAATAGCCGATGATAAGATTAAATATCAATGTACTCTAGAGGTGTCATTAAATAAAACAAATTTTACTTTACTCTAGCTGTGAAGACGGTGGTTCAAAACCTGTTGGAGGTCGGCTCGTTTGATTACATGTCAAAACTGTTTGTTTATTTTATCTTCTATTGATAAAGGATAGCCTATTGAGGCTGACTGCAAAAAAAAACCAGCTATGTCCAAAATGGCAAATTTGAGAAAATTAATTTTAAAGTTAAAAGTGTTCTAATTCACAGATTATTTTTTTATTTAGGCTGCCCTCAGTATGCAAAATGACCTCCAAGATCTTTGATTCTGTGCTGATTCTAAAATAGACATAACTATGTTTTTCCAATCAGACCTTGATATGTAATTTATAATTTTTATAGACACGCTTGAAGATGATCTAGAATCTGAATGCAACTAAATTTATTGTCTATAGTTGTTGGTAAATATAGTGTGAATATTTGTTTTATTTCAGGAATATTTGGCGACTGATCCAGCTGGGAGGGACACCGACACGCCAATCTGTCGCATCAAGCAGGGATTCGAACCACCATCATTCACCGGCTTCTTTGGAGTTTGGGATACAAAGATGTGGAGTGTGCGTTATTTTTAACCTATAGTGAACAATATCATAAAATGATCATTAACTTTACCACTATTTATTTATTTAATGACTCTCCAGCACAAAAGTGAACGTTGGTAATTACATTGTAGTCATTTTTTTGTTTAAGACATATACACCTACAAATCAATTATATTAAAATGTATATGCAGTATATTGACACCAAATAAAAAAAATTAATGACTACGTAAACAATAACACGTTCAGTATATCACTGATGAAAAACAAATTTATTATAAAAAATGTTTCTTTTAAAAACTTAGTAATAAACTAAGGGTGGAATCGAAGCTCGTGGGCTTAAAATGTTTCTTTTAAAAACTTAGTAATAAACTAAGGGTGGGATCGAAGCTCGTGGGCTTATAGGAACTCTTTCAATGGGGGAAAATGGGGGCAGAGGGGTTGATTTGCCCAAAATTTTACACAGATAAAAATACAAGTACCAATTTCTCATTGTTTTTTCTTGTTTTGTCCACATTTTCCCCATTGTTTTGCCAGAATCTGGGAGGGCAATTGCCCCCTCCCATCCCCCGCCTTCCTGGGTCATACATGATCCACATGGTCTACTCCACGATACCAAAAATAGGCGGATAGTGACAGTTTCAGACAAACGTGCCAGGCGAGATGCGTTATTATTGGTGTTAAATTTAATTTTTTATTTGTAGACATCTTAATCAGAGGCTAATTATGTTATTTTAATTTTTTTATTTATAACTGAGCTAAATATTATGGCGATCAACTTCTCACTAAAGACATACATCTTTTTTTTTAAACAATATTTTTATTCAGTAAATGAAATGGATTGGCAAACAGGCGACATGCCTATATGAATGCCTCTCCACAAGATGACATTACACAAATAAATGGTAAACGTGAGCATAAATACAAAAATATATAATTAAAACAGCCACTCTACAAAATATCATTAAAGAGTTGGAATACAGTAATGGAATATACAGTATACTTTTAAACCAGGTTAAAGAACTCAGTTGGAAGAATAACAATATGATTTATGATGTATAATTTATGGAATAAATTGCTTTGACAGGATGATAAAATTATGTAGCTTCACGGTTTGTGTATCTTTTCACTGACAAAGTAAGTTGAACCAGCTAAACTAATTTAAATGTGTTTGGTTTTTCAGAAAGGGAAGACGTATGAAGAACTGAAGAAAGATTTGGGATCAGAAACAGTTTCATTTTCCATTGTGCATGATGTAAGTAGAGATAAATTGAACGTGTAGAGATAAATTGAACATAAATAAAGATAAAATGAACGTAAGTAGATATAAATTGGAACATAAATAGATATAAATTGGAACATAGATATAAATTGAACGTGGAGATAAATTGAAAGAGTAGAGATAAATTGAACTTAAATAGAAATAAATTGAACTTAGAGATAAATTGAACTTAGATATAAATTAAAGGTAGAGATAAATTGAATGTAGAGATAAATTAAACTTAGAGATAAATTGAACTTAAGCAGAGATAAATTGAACTTAAGTAGAGATAAATTGAACAGATAAATTGAATTTAAATAAAGATAAATTAAACATAAATAGATAAATTGAATGTAAATAGAGATAAATTGAACTTAAATAGATACATTGAACGTAAATAGATATAAACGTTCAGAGGTTGTCATTAAAACACAATCCTTTTGACTACTCCAATAAAAGCATATTTTCGATATATTCTGAATTTCAAAATCTGAAGAAGAAAAAATGCTTTGGGTAAATGTAAAAGTTGATATATTATAAAAAATGTCATTCTTGTGTTTGCACAGACTGTGAACGGATCTGCACCAAGTTTTAATGACGTTTCAAAATTCAGCTATGAACAGCTTATTGTCGATGCCGACGATCTTCCACCAGGTGTGAACGCTGAAGCAAGGGAGGTAAGTTGAGCATACATTAAACGAGAAACCATTTATCAAATTTATGTCCCAAGTGAAATAATTTTTTGTTGCAAGTTGATACATGTAATGGAATCCTAGATAGTCATGTAGGTTTTAAATACTAATTTTGAGGTTTTCAAAGTATTGGAATTTTGACTTGTGTCATGGAAATAAGTGAATTGTGATTTAATTGTCATGGAAATTCATGGAATTTTGATTTGTGTTGTGGAATGTCATGAAATTTTAAATTGGGTCATGGAAAATAAGAAAATTGTGATTTGGATCATGGAATTTTGATTTGGGTTGTGGAATATTATGGAATTTTTATTGTGGAAATTGGATTTGATTATGGGAAGTTGTAAAATTTGTATTGTGGTCGTGGAAAAATGGAAATTTTATTTGTGTTATGGAAAGTGGAGTCCTCAAAATTAGCAACAGCAATCAGTAGTGCCGTCGCAAAAAGATGTTGCAAAATTGATCTGTGACAGCATTTTTACCATCAGGTATTTATTATTTGAACTGAATTGCCATTGCAAGATGTTCTGAATTTCGAGGGCTGAAAGTGACTCTCATGTTTTTAACATTTTTTAATTAATGCCTGAAAAGAGGAATGAACATCCAAGTAACTCTTTATCTGTTTGGAGCGGGATGTAGTTCAAAAAGTAGCATGTCTGCCTGTGAAGCGGTCAGTCGTCAGATCAATCCTTCTCAGTGGACCAAATTGCAGTTTGAGCTATTTTCTGTTCCAACCAGTGGTACACAACTAATTAATCATAGGCTGTGGTATGTGCTGTCCTGTCTGGGATGGGGCATGTAAAAGATCCCTTTCTGCTTATCAGAAAGAGTGGCCTATGTGGTGGCAGCGGGTTTCCTCTAAAGAAATATGTCATAATGACCATATGATTGATGTCCAATAAATAAGATAAAAATCAATGTGTTCTAGAGGCGTCATTAAATAAAACAAACTTTACTTTATTTTCTTTATCTGTTTTTCAGATACATTTGGAAAAGGAGGAATTTCTCAGATTATTTAAGATGCCGTACGAATCGTTCATGATGAAGCCAGCGTGGAAACAAGTACAGATTAAAAAAGAATTGAAATTGTTCTGAACACAGGCTATCACTTTAGTACATTCCATAGAAATCTTTTTCTAAATATACATCCATTGTTTTAACATAACATGTGTGACAGAGTAAGGAAACCTGGTTCAGTGTTAAGACTCAAATTTTTGGCTATTTTCAGAAATTCATGTTAAATATTAGGCTAAAAATTTTGGCTCTTTTCACAAACCCCTGTTCAATGTAAGACTAGAATATTTTGACTATTTTCACAAGCCACTGTTCAATTAGGCTCAAAATTTCGGCTATTTTCACATGCTCCTCTTCAATGTTAGACTCGAAAGTTTGGGTATTTTCACAAGCCCCTTTTCAATGTTAGGCTCAACATTTTGACTATTTTCACAAGTTTCTGTTCAATGTTAGACTCGAGAGTTTGGGTATTTTCACAAGCCCCTGTTCAATGTTAGACCAAAAATTTCGGCCATTTTCAAAAGCCTGTGTACAGTGTTAAACTCAAAATTTTGACTTTTTTCACAAACCCATGTTCAATATTAGGCTTAAAATTTTGGCTATTTTCACAAGTTCCTGGTCATTGTTAAACTCAAAATTTTGGGTATTTTCACAAACCCCTGTTCAATGATAGGGTAGAAATTTGGGCTATTTTCACAAAACCCTGCTCGTTGGACTCGAAATTTCGACTGTTTTCACAAGGATCCATAAGGATTCTCTTGAATGCAGTTCACAATAAATCTCTCAATTTTTATCTGTTTGAAACAGTTTTGGTCTAGAATATATGTCTGTTATACTTCAAACTCATATATTTTGACACAGCAATATTATCTTAAAATCAGTGTTCCCTCAGTCATTAAAAACCTGAAAAAGTTTTGAAATTTGCTAAATATTTGTCAAAGGCCTTGAAAAGTTTTGAAATTTCGGTTAAAATTGAAAAGTCATGAAAAAGTTTAGAAATTTCTGCATCAACTAAATTTTTTTCAATCATGCTTATCAGCGTTCGAGCATTATATCCCTGAAAACCATGTTTTCCATCATTAAAAGTCTTTGATTTTTTTTCTCCGTTGTTTTTATGCAGATAGATCATTCAGTTTTTCCAGATTTAAATTTTAGCTCATGGCAGTGTGATACATCTGTTCATTTTTACAGATTTTCGTATGAAAAGGTCATTTGATACTGATGTATAATTACCTTACATTGATGCTCTTGAAAATAAAGGAGGAAACACTGGCTAACAACAAACATTTTCTTAGAGATTCAGATTTTATTAATTTATCTCATTTGATCCGTATTTTTAACTTAGCAAAATATATAACACATCACTTCTATTGTGATCAAAGCGAGATGTAGCTCAAATGGTGGTGTATCCGCTTGTGAACTGGTCAGTCATCAGATCGATTCCTCTCAGTGGACCCATTTTCAGTTTGGGCTATTTCCCATCCCAACTACTGGTCCACCACTGGTTCATCAAAGGCTGTGGTATGTGGTGTCCTGTCTGTGGGACGGTGCACATCAAAGACCCCTTGCTACTTATCGGAAAGAGTAGCCTATGTGGCGGCAGCAGGATTCCTCTAAATAAATGTCGGAATGACCATATGATTGACGTCCAATAGCCGATGATAAGATAAAAATCACTGTGCTCTAGAGGCGTCGTTAAATAAAACAAACTTTACGTTAATTTAAACTTTTTTTGTTTTATTATATATATTTTTTATTTTATTATAATTTATTTTACATATCACATTTTATATATCACATTTTGACTCCTTGATAGATAAAGATTAAAATAAAATGTTGGATGTTATTGAAAAGAAGCATTACGTTCTATATTTAAATAATTAAAACGTATGTACATATTTTCAGTGTACTGACTGAATGGAAGATGGCTGGTAGCACAGATGTCATGGAGGGCTTCCTGTGCCCTCTGTGTATGAAGGATTTCGGCACTGTCACACAGCTACAGGACCACTTTGAAGTAGCACATACATCTGAAGACAAAGCTGTATTCCAACATTTAAAAGGTTGTCAACCAGGATTAATCTTGCTCTAAAAATCTTCTTATCTTTTTCATGAAATTGATAAATAAATCAAACAAATTTTAAAAAATTTGGAAAATGAAGTATTGTATAACCTCAATTTACCACCTACTGCTGCACTGACAACTAGCTGTAACAGTGATGTTGTCAATCATTAGACAATAACAAAAGTAACAACTCCTGATGAGCTTAATTACAGTCAATGTGCTCTTGTTGAGCCGCTTGATTACAGCTAATTGAAGCATTGGTGATATAATCGAGGGGACTATAATATATAAAATGCGTTTTGTTCATGGCGTATTGCGAGGGTGGCGCTAAATAGTGGGAATTAACAAAAAAACAAATGGTACTTGGAAGAAATTTGGCGATACGAGAGGTTGGTGTTAAATTGGAGGGCGTTATATCGAGGTTATACTGTATTAAAAATAATGATAGTCTAAGAACATTCATTCACACACTGTAAGGTAGACAATAATTTACAGTTTAAAAATACAGCAAACAGACTATTGTTGGTAGGACATGTTGCTCCCATTTTTGTTTTTAATTATTAAAATGAATCAAGACTTTTACATAATTAAATTATAATAAATACTGATGTGGCAAATGTTTTCACATGTACTCTTCAGGTCATGTCATGATAACTAAACAACTGTTTATAACATAAAATATATGAATAAATAGTAAAGTTTTATGATGTCATTCAGGGTTTCACCGCGCCAGTAGATTTCGACCAAGGAGCGTGAATAATTGTGCTCCAAAAATACCATCGAGTTCGGTAATTCTTGGTTTTTGCGAAAATATCCGAATATAATTAGAATCGTTCACATCAAAAAATTTAATCGTTTTAAATTATCACGAATATTATAAATAAATCAACCCAAAATATATAATTACCGGTAATCTTCAACTCGCATAATTGTTGGAGAATTAGAGCAAATTTTTTTTTTTAATTCCATTTAATTAATAAACTGCGCTATTTGCAGACAAGTAATTATGTTTTTGGAGACAATAGGGAATTCTGTTTCAGATAGGTTTTTCCACGATTCCGTTATCATGGAAAATCGGTGCCTCTTGTTTTCCAAATATGAATACTGTACATGCCACCACTACCTCCCCGACAATGATGACATGAACAAACACGCTCACAGAAATTATGGTTTAGAACTGATACACATTGCTAATTATTGACCCTGGCCAAATGTATCAATGATTCTGAATCAATTGAATCATTTAATTGATTTTAAGGAAAAAGTTCCCCATCACTTCTGTAGGGGTGTGATTATGAAGAGTAAAAAAGTTCCCCTGAACATTACTTGGGGAATGATTTATAGCTCTCCTCTACTTTTCAAATGTGAAACCCTGGTCATTTGTTTATTTAATTTATATATTTTTAAAATCTTTGTTTGTAACTAACGTTCAAAGACTGTTTAAGAAAAAAAAAAAATTATATATGTATATTATATATTAAAAAAAAAAAATCTTTTTTTTAAGGTTTTTTTGATAAAGCTAAGAAGCGAATTCTTGGAGACAAAGATTTGCCAGGCTTTGGTTCAAGCTTCGGTGGACAAAGAGAGGATGACGCCAGTTATATTTCTGCATCTGCCGTATCTAGTTATGATCCGTCATGGTGGGAACCACAGGAACTTGGTGAATTTCTTACACTGATGTGCTTTGCATGTATTTGTCTCACACCGGTAATCCTAGCACAATCAACTGTTTGCTTCCTGTAGAGAATGTGATGGGTTGTCGGATCAATCTCCTTCAGTGGACCCATTTTAGCAATTTCTCATTCCAGATAGTGTTTCATGACTGGTATAGCAAAGACAGGCACGGTTCCATGGGGGGAGCACACGGCACACACACCCCACCCCCACCCTCCAATATTCGGGCAGTGAACATTTTTCTTGTAAAACCCTAAGCGACATTACTTCACATGCCCTATATTTTTAGCGTCACAGCAGATGCCCCACCCTCCCATTCACAATTGCTGGAGCTGCTGCTGAAAGACTGTGGTATGTGGGACCCAAAAAATAAATAAATGAAAAACAGTATAATCGGGAGAAATCAACAACTTGATGAGGAATGTATTGCACCTTAAAATTGCCAAAATGTCTGAATATTTCTAGATATATGCACCCTGTACTTACTTGATTTAGGAAAAATTATATATATTTTTTGTTATCACACTCTGATATGTTAAAAAATGTAATTTGAATCACTCTTTCTAACTAACTTACGACTCCTCTAACCTTTCTTCTCGGAATGTTTGCAAAATAATCAGATGATTTCTTTTAAATTAACATTAACATTCATAGATCTTAAAATTGCAAAACACATTAAAATGCACAATTTAGGATATCCTTATCACAAGTCATTTCATAAAACATTTTTTTTTATGATCTACAGCATAATGAATAGTAATACCATGTGTTTTGTTGCAGGTGTGACACGAAATCACATAGAGACTTTCAAAGCACAGCGTGATTGCAGAGTGGACCACTTCATAGTGGAAACAAACAAACTGCTGATCCGTCTTGACAAGCTCATTGTTGATGATGCCCCCACTGAACCTAGCAAACGAAAAGGTTTTATTTTTATTTGCAATATGTTGCTGCTTCTGAACAAAAGGAAACAATTTTTTTTTTTAAATCACTATTAGACCACATTGATTTATTAATCATCGGCTATTGGATGTAAAACATTTGGTAATTTTCTAGTGTGGGCCAGCCTCTAACAGTTTTTGAACCACAGTCTTCAGCTTGAGAGTCCAATCCCCTATCACTGGACCACTAACTCACTATTACTACTGAAGCATCATTAAGCTAGATATTTCATGTTATTTTTAATCAAACATTAAATAAAAATAATTATTATGATATTCAGTTTTTTAATTTAATAAACTAAACATCAATGATTCTTCGATACACATAAACCATTAGGCCTGTAGAATTCAACTAATGAGATTTAATGAGGTATATTTAATTATTTTGCAGCCTTTGAGAAGTCTGTAGTTCCCTGGATTCCTGACAACGAGGTCCCAGCCTGTCTGTCTTGTATGCAGACTTTCTCCTTGCGACGGCGGCGGCATCACTGTAGAGTCTGCGGTGGCATAATCTGTCATAACTGTTCAGTGTTTCTTACTTTCTCTTACGCTCGTAAGTATAACCAGACAAAAATATGGGAAAATCTACGATATCGTCAAATTAATTGGTATGTGCTGTCCTGTCTGTAGAAAGGGGCATATAAAATACCCCTTGCTGTTAATCGGAAAGATTTCTGCTAAACAGAAAGATCAGTATCTGTGGCATTAGCAAATTTCCTATGAAGACCATGTCGCAAAATACCACGGCCCACTTGTTCAAAGCAAGGTTAAGCTAACCATGGGTTAGTTGAATATTTCAAAACCATATTATGAATCATTGCAAATAGTAATTGAAAAGCTATGTCAGATTATTGTAGCCTAAGCAATCCATAAATAATCAAACCATAAGTATATTTGAACATTCTATGAAGATATTTTAAAGAGAAATATTTATCTCCCCATGGTTAGCTTAACACAGCTTTGAACAATTGGACCCTGGTCTAACAACTAATAGCCACTGAATAAACATTGTGCTTTATTTTTCTGCTTTGAATTTCAGAAAAGTTGGTGAATCCTGCATTTAGTTTCCAAGGTGAAGGCTTTCTGAAGAGAACCAATAGCAACAGCAGCTTGAATTCCCTGATAGGATCTGATGGCGAGCGGCACATGCGCATCTGTGATGTCTGTCGAAAACTTCTCGAACGCAGGGACAAGATGACAGAGCAGCGAAACTCCAAACCTAATATCGTACTTCTCTATGAGGTAAAAGAAGCAATGTGGTTAAACGTTATAATGAAGTGTGAGAATGCAAGATTCAGTTTAAGCCCCATTCTATGTTACATCTGTTCTCTCAGACTCAAATGTTTTGGCAGTAATGTTCTCATAAAAATGTTTCATTTATTATCTTACACCAATTCTCTTTAAAGTTAAGTAGAAAACACTGGGTAACAAATGTTACAGATGTTCAGTCACAGGTTTTTATTCTAAATTTACAATATTTATTACAGATCTTAACTTGTCACAGAATTCCAACAAACCAGACAAATCAGATGTTTGATGGGAGGAGGGTGGGGGAGTGTTAGGGTCTTTATCTACCCTTTAGCCAACAATTCTTTTTAATTATGAGATAAACATACTCTGATTTCATTTTAGAGGTAGGTTATCGTGGATTTGTAACCGCTAAATGACATTTAAAACTGAACAGTTTTCAAATACCGATCATTTATATGTTTAACAGATGTAAGCGAACATGAATTTAAAGTGGCTCTTTATCATAATTTTGGAAAATAGATGAATGTTGACATCGTGTTTGTGAACATCAGTTCCAGTTCCTATATGGCCTACATATAGAGGTAGTATAATGCAGGTTTAATACCTGGTTTTTAAAGTGGATAGCCAATCAGAATCCAGTATTTTCCAAAGTTATAGTAGAATTCTCATTATAATTTTGTAAGTGACCAGTGTTAACAACCTTAAAAATATTTTTGATTTTATATTTATGTGTTGTATCTTTCAAACTTTAGAAAATGAAGTCCTGTATAGACGATGCTCAAGAACTGATTTCTCGCTATATGCCAATGGTTGAGTCGCTAAGGTAACGATATGCTAGTATATTTATTTCTATATGCCAGTGAGTGGGATCTAGCACAGTCGGTTAAGTGTTTACCTGCAGCATTTATTTGTAGGATCAAACCTCCTTGGTGAACTCATTCTCTATGTTTTTCCTTTCCAAACTGGTACCCCATGACTGGTGTATGTGCTATTCTGTTTCTGGGAATTTGTTTTTAGTTATTTTGTTTAACGACACCACTAGAGCACATTAATTTATTAATCATTGGCTGTTGGATGTCAAACATTTAGTAATTTTGACACAGTCAAGTGTGAGCTAGCCTCCATCAGGATTTGAACCACTGTCATCGGTTTGAGAGTCCGATGTTCTACCACTGACCCACCGAGTCTCTGTTTGTGTGTTGGAAAGTGCATATAAAAGATCCCTCACTGCTAATGGGAAAATGCAGTGGGTTTCCTCCGATGACTATGTATCAAAATTACCAAATGTTTAACATCCTTTAGCTGATAATTAATGAAACTGTGGAATGGTGGTGTCACTGAACAAACAAAAAAATTGTGTTTGTCAGCATTTATCAAACTGAGAATCACTGGAAATTTCAAATGGTTGGAGTCAAACTAAACTCCATAGTAAGTTTGTGAACATTTGCCTTCATTTAAAATCTATGATTAATAAAACAAGAGTTACAAAATGCACTTTGGAGATCAGGACAATCTGTGTAAAAATAATGGGAGAACCTTAGCTGTAATCAAGGAATGATTTCTTAGAAAACACACTTTCATCAGTTTGTAAAACTCAAGTGCTAAAATTGTTGAATACTTGAGAATGTATAATACATAATACTGTTACCTCCAGTATTCAACAATTTTAGCACTACATTTGTCAGTTTTTAAGCTGTGCATGTATTGTTCATATAGTTTTATACCCACATTTAAATTAAATCTTTGAAAAGTATTCACGAACATTTACTATTTCTGTGAGGTTGTTTGTCTTCAGTTTTTATTTAATGACTTAGGGACAATTAGCTGCTTTGAATTTGCCTTGTGCTAATATGGGTGTCACCTATTCTGATTTTACATTTCTGATTAACAAATGTATGTTGGCTAACTGGCAGGGTGATTGAAATAATGCAAGAGCAAACAAACCAGTTTTGTGAGGTTGGCAGTCCTTCTACAGAATATCAAGGAAGGATGAAATTGTTTTGTGTTGTTCCCGAATTTATCATAGATATTTAACTGAAATGTTTCGTCTGAAAAAGGACCAACCTCTTCATTGTAAGCACTGTCAGTGTATATTGACAGTGGGTCATATTTTGGTAGATTCTCCTGTTAGAGATATAATATTTATTAATGAGTGTGTCATTAAATAAATAAATAATTTAATGACAGTATTGTTATATAATTGTTTTAGCAATGGAGAATCGATACACAGTTACCGGCAAGCCCAAATACTCCGAGCAAAACTGAGCAAGACTTATGAAATAATTGATCAACTGAGGTAAGAGAATTTTTATATTTCTAGAGTAACCTGGACAGAAGGCACTTGGTGATTATAAAATATTGTATATTAGAAATGTACATTAATAGTTGCATACATGATGTACCAACTCGTTAATACACGACTGTTTTAATAACATTCAACATTGGAGACAAAGTAAAACATCAAAATATCACAAAGATTGTTCCATTTTTAATCGTATGGTCGGTCCATTCTGAATTGGGACAAATTCAATTCTGAATGGGGACGAATTCGTTCTGAATGTAAGTCGTTCTATCGGAACATTCCGACGGCAGAAATGATTTTACAGAGAAAATATGAGAAGTTTGGATCTTGAAATTTGAAAATTTTAAAGGTGAAAAAAATCAATTGACTTGATATGGAATTCTCTCTACCATGGTTCAGTTAAAACGTCTTGTGTGATATGAAAGCGAGATCTAGTATCCCAAATGCATGTAAGTTTCAT
>JAULBS010086898.1:0-18071 GCA_032355785.1 Symmetromphalus regularis | reverse complement strand
GTTTCTGAACATCAGAATTTGATGGTGAATAATTCCATAATGAACATATTTATGAGAATTATTGGGGGGGGCGGCAGACCCCTCCCCCCCTTGGTCCAACACCCCTGATCTAAGTGGTTGAGAGGTTAAGACTGCTGATAGTTTAAATATGATAGTAGGTGCAATAGTTCGAATGCCCCAAGTGTTCACGGTGTTTATAATTGGTTGTAATTAAATGCTTGGTCATCATATTGTATGTTAACGCAATCCAGTAAACCATATTCAACTATAAAATGATTTTACCTGTAATTTTATATTGAATTAATTTGAAAATTGAAAACAAGGTTCAAAATTACGATGACTAACGTCTCAAGTTTTAGGGCTGAAAAAAGCATGTTTGAACAAAATTTTTTTATCAATATTCAAAAAATGGGTTTCGATCCCTTTTTCATATTTTTTTTTCTTTAGTCATTTTGGATTTTTTTTTTTTTTTCTGCTAGTGATTACTGTATAAAACAATATTATTGGTACAGTAAATACTTTTGACATTTTATGTGTAAGGTATCAGGCAGTAGCAGATCCTTTTCTACATTTACATATATTTTCCAAGTGGAAGGAAGTGAAAATTAACCATTTTTCCCCCATTCCTATTCACCCATCACATTTGGACCCCCCCCACACCTCCCCAACTTCAGAAATCCTGCTTCCGCACCTGTCAAGTAATGAATAAAATAATAATGCCACAAACTAAGCAACAAGGAGGCTGTTTTACTTTTCTCTTTTGAGTGTACAAAATAAAATAAAATGTTTTATTTTCTTTGATTATGCACAGAAAACCAGAAAAAACAAGTGCATTTCCAAATGGAAACCAGAAATTTTAATTTTACTTCCATTTTCAAATGAGAAATTAAATTAGCAAGGTTTTTTTTTTTTTATTCTTTCACATACAAAATGATTCATGTAAAATACACATGCTTTTATTTATTTTTTATTATTTATGTTTACATTAACTCAGATATTTGCTGAGAAACAAAGCCTATTATTTTCATTATATCAATATGGAATAACACAAATGAAACCAGTAAGACTTTTATTTCCATTTTCTTACAGCACCATCATATTTAAAATGACATCAAGTAGCTACTGTACCAAGGCAAAGATCGCATTAATGATTCTGCACTTAAATTGCTTTCCCAAGCCAAGATGAATTAAGGGTTTCTCTGTCAATGGCCAACGGCTAGATAAGATGAAAATAACATGGAAGTCCAATCCTGCGGTAGTTTTGCAAAAAGAAAATACATGTGGGTCATCTAATTTTCAGAAAATCCATTAAGGGAGTATGGAGCCAGTCTAGGCAAATATTGCTCAGAATAGGTCAAGTTAATAAACATAGTTTCACTGAGTAAACAGAAACCATCAAAGATTGCTGATAATAGAAATCCTATTTAATCAAAGGCCTCTTAGACCCAGGCATCAAATGTCAGTCATTTAACATTATCTTGAGGAACAGAAGAAACTGCAAAAGCTATATATATCATATATAAATGTTATTATTAAACTAAATAAGAGGTACAATATCAAATGATCTGTACCTGTTCTTACTGCACCAAAGACAATTTTGACTAATATAATATATATACCATACCAGAAACTTGAATATAAACATTTAAGGATTAACTGACCAGTGACAATGTATACACAGCAGTTTAAATTTTTTTTTTTTTTGGCTGCCAGTATAAAAATGTCCACTAATATGGTCCGGAAAAAGCATCAATTTCTTTGACATTCAATGATCCACATCTTAATTTCACAGAAAAACAAACATTACATAACAAGTAAACAAGATTTATTATCCAAAAGATTCTAAATTGATGAGGTCAGAATAAAACTGAGGATAACTCATGATGTAAAGTATAATACTTGACCAGGTCAAAAAACGTAATTAAGTTTTAAAACAAAACTATTCAACATAAATTTTGACAGAGGGGTGAAAGCAGCTGTTGAAACAGCCACATACTGAAAATGCAATGCAGTTCTGCATTTGTGTACAGTATCACCATCACACCATATTCCATTATAGCTTTACCAGCAGCTGCCTCAAACCCACTTTCAAAACAGATTCTTAAGCTACTTGTGCATATGTATATACAATTTTATGGTAATTTGTTAGAAACTTGATATAAGTTTTGGTATTACTGATCAGTCATATATCATATGTCAGTTTAGTGGTTTGTTTTAATGCCAAATAGTTAAGTCAGTGTTAAAAATAGTTGAAATTTAAGACTGATAATTAAAACACATAAAAGTGAGCACAGCTCACATATAGTCACTACATCAGTAATAGTGCAAAGAAAAAACAAAATGCTGAGGTCATAACAATAAATTACAGGACTTTCATCCCATTAAAATGTTGTGTTTTACCAAAAAAAAGGATATGTTTACCAGTCTTCTATACAGGAGACACCAGTCCTCTCCATTCAGAAATAGAAGGAAAACTCCATTGCTCACCTGAAAATCATTCCTGGTAAGGAATTTCAAAATGGGGAGAGCAGTTTTGACAATTTTTGTTCATGATACACTATTGGGAATGGTGGAAAACATAGATCTAGTCAACGTAATGGAAATAATTCTACATAGCAGGGCTTTAGATTGCATTAATTCTGAGCATTGGTTATTTGCAAGCCATTCTATAAACTGGTTTCATTTTGAAGTGCCGCAAAGTAATTCTTTACTTAGTGATTGTTTGGAACCAGTTAAGTTTACATACTGATTGGTAGGGTCCGACAGAAGCCGTACACTAATCAATGTTTCTGTTATAATTAAGTATACTACTTAACATATTTTCAGGGGTTTTGTTGGGTTTTTTTTTCCATTTTATTTCTAAAAAATTGAACCCTAATTTGAGTAATTGTATTTTGAGCTCGACATATACTGTCATGAAATTGGTGCGATTTATAGCCCTGTATAGATATCACACCAGAAGCAGACATTCATGACTTAAGTCCAATAATTAATTTATTATGTCTAATATGACAGAAAATATGATTAGATGTTTTAGAGGTATACCACCATGAATAAAACATCTAGATATTTGGCTATTCAATCAACAAACAGAACCTACTCACATTCACTGTTAAAAATCCAATACATGAAGATTCTTACACATGCATCAATACAAATTTATTATAGACTATTTGTTTTTTTGCTTTAACCTAAAAAATTACATTTAACATGTCCAATTGATTGTTTTATTGTAAATGTCAGATCTAACAACATCGAAACGCCTAGTTTCAAATAAATAAACCATTGCACACACATCCATCAATCCTCTGTCAATCATCATACCACTTGTTAACACTCTTTCTAAAAAATCCAACACTTTGTTCAACATGAACAATGTTTGTAGGTTTAAATCCCCTCACCTCCACCTCCATATGAAACATTACAATGTCACTGGAACTATTAACTTGATGTAGAAGTACAAATATTACATTTGACTAGATTCAGAACACCTACGCAAAAAATCTGTCATTTGGAAAACTGAGTGCAACTACGTGTATTGTATTTAAACAGGGTGTTCTGCTAAGATAAACACATTTTTCTTTGACATATTTTTTGTAGACTTGACATGATAGTTACCAAAATCCTAACAAAACTAGCGTTAACCCCACCCAAACAAACATTGTTCATATAGTGCAATGTGTAAGATTTTTTTAAACAGTCCTGAGGTCTAATAAAACATATTTATCAAAGACAAGCCATCAAATCCACACAGCTGGTGTTTGTGACTCGTCAGCATTTGGAAGCCCTCATTAGTGTATTAGCAACATTTTCCTATTTCTACAGAGCAGACACATTTTCAGACACGCCCCCACAGATTTCAATGCATAAAACTAATATTTAAACAAGATTTAAATTGACTTTTTTAATTAATACACTGGCTATGAACTCCCCTTTCCTGAGTGTAGTTTGTATGAAACGGAAATGCTGGTAATTGTAAAGACCCCATACACTGTTGTAAGCACTTACAAAAACTGGGGAAAACCCATGTTCTGCAGTCTGAGGCTACAACTTTATTTACATTCTGTTACTAGCTATAATTTATCAATAACAAATTTAAAATTGTTCATTTAATCAATATCAGGTTAAGTAGAACTAAATGGCAGTTTCTATTCTGAACACCATGGTGAGTAATATATTAAATACTAAACTTGGACCTATTTAAAACTATTTTTAAATCTGGTGAACTGCATTATAATATCACTAACTCCTCCAACATCATCTCAATTCATTTTAAAATGTGACTCAAACTGGATATTTTGTTGCAATCAACTTTCCTCATATACCATTTTTTAAACTCTGTTATATATATCTGTAGTTAAAAATCCGAAACACAAATCATTCCATAACAACTTACTATACATATACACCAACAATTAAATAACAATGTTATGTTTTGATATGGCACAACAATAAATACCATATACCATCACTTGAAACTCTGCACCTCACTATACAAAACACAATTTCAATACATCTTTCTGAGGTGCTGAGTTATAGTGGTTTAGAGGAAAAGAATAATCTTGAAATTCATCCATCTCTTCTCTTAGGATATCATGTTTGTTAACAAAGGTCTGGTCTTATTTTTTAGTACCTTCCAGCTACATATCACAGAAACTGATTTCCAGTATCTTCCAAAAAGAAAAGTCTGTTTTATTTAAGTACGCCTCTAGAGCATATTGATTTTTCTTATCATCGGCTATTGGACGTCAAAAATATGGTCATTCTGACATATTTCCATAGATGAAGCCTACTGCCATCACATAGGCTACTCTTTCTGGTAAGCAGCAAGGGTAGACAGAGGACAGCGCATACCATGGCCTTTGATGAACCAGTTGTGGACCACTTGTTGGAATGGAAAATAGTCCAAACTGCAAATGGGTCTACTGAGAAGGATCAATCTGAAGACCTGCCACTTCACAGTTGGACGTGCTACCGATTGAGTTACATCCCACTCCCCAATATCTTCCAAATCATTAAACTACATGTAACCTATGTGGATGCATAAACTGTTGATCACAGTCATCTTACTGGCTTCTGAAATTGCAAGATGGAAAACATACAACTTGCTTAGGCTTCACAAGTATGTTGTTTGGTGTTTAAATCGCTTCCCATGTACTTTGTGTTTTAACCTCGTAATTGACCAAACATGCATACACCCATTAAATACTGTTTGTTATTTCCTCTAAAGTGTTCTGTCAAATTAATGTTGACATTTAATTTTTGCATTCAGTCTTCATCAGAATCCTCAGTATCTTGCATTGGGAACCTAAGTATAGCACATACACCTGACAACTGTCCCAGCTCTGAAATAGATTTAAATAAAAATTTATGTAATGATTGACTCCAACTAGAGAGGTAATTAATTTTGATAAAATCATTTACCACGTGATAAACATTTGACACTGTTAACCAAAAAAAACTAAGTTAGTTGTATCCCAATACCGCCAACACTGCACCACCAGAGTTACCTCCCTTGTTCACAAACAAAACAGACATTATCAAATTTTTTGGCTATATACTAAATGATAACAAAGTGAATAAATTTTAATATCCTATAAATCAAGAAATTAGTGCATCATAAAATTCATGCATCTGTATATGGGTACCCTCAAATGCATCTTTTCATTAATGCATCTTGATTGGTGATTTTCTTGCTGTAAAATTAAAATGTGTCTGTTAATTACTGAGTTCAAATAGGTGTTGCATTTAATTTCGTGCTTGCATCAATCTCATCACTTTCATTATATTTTTACATTTTGCCATGTATGTGTGTTGCATATACTCATCAAAGTGGACAGCCAAAAAGTGCTGGTTTTGACTCAAGTGTCAGCTACGTTTTGATAAAAAAATACACAATATATTGTATGAGGTGAATAAGAAAAAATAATTTTCTCTTTGTTTAAACTGATACAACACAAAATTCCCAAATGATTTTAATAGGTCTGTACGGTTAAAAATGCTTAATACCTTAGTCATAGCAATGTTATTATTTTGAATACATCAAACCAACTGAACTTACGTTCTCCAGACACATGTAGACTAGAAAATATTTTGACATCACCTCCAGCCTCCCGAACTTTGTCCACTAAACGAACATATCTCTTCCTTTGTGCTAAATCTTTTGATCTTTAAATATAGAGAAAATAGATATTTTATTATTTTTAAATAATGTTTTGTGGTTGGGGGATGGGTACAGTAATTTTTTCATTCAGAGAATAAAATTTAAACCAGAATAGATTCTAGAAAATAGGCAGTTATTTCATGATTTTCTTTAATGAGGACTTTTTGTTATTTAATAGTAATAGTATCATTCTGAACAAAACTGACTGATGGATGTCATTAATTTAATTTATTTATCTGGATATTTTATAATATATTCCTCTGACACAATTTCATGTTAGAATAAATTGATATAATATTAAGTTACAACTGAAGATTTGTCAAAAACTAAAATAAATAAAAAGACAGATGTTGACTCTGTTGTTAATTCAGTGTATCCTCAATTTATTACCCCCCTCCCACCCACCGATTTAATACCAACTCTGCATAATGCAAACTTCCTTTCAAGTACTGTATTTATTTCCGTTTTACTGCCAGACTCATATTTTGAAACAGAACTCAATTTAGTCATTATAATCCCCTAGATGTTATTGCCAATGGTCTAGTTGAAAGCTGACCTTGGTGCCGTAATTAACAGTTGGTCAATTAAAACTAAAACTAGAAGCATTAATTGATTAATTGTCAGCAACTGTGGTATCCATGCCCAGATAATACTTGCTGTACAGGATTAAACAAACATCTGATTATCACTTGATATCAAAGGACTGTTTCAGGCATTAATTGGTTACATTGGTCTTTCAAGTTTTTTAATGACACAACTTGAGCACTATGATTTATCAGATATTGAACACATAGTCTATATGTGAAAGTGTGAGCCTGCCTCCGAAGGATTTTAAAGGTCTTTCAAGTGATGACAACAATGACTTAGGTTTAATTAATAAACAAACTGCATGTAAATTTTATTCCTTTGGTGGAAAAAAAATAATTGGTAAATACATAATAATTTTATTTTGTTGAAGTACATTTAGATCAGGGTTAATTTCAAATTGAAACACAACAATGGCATAAATATGGCAAAACTAGTGATGTTTCATTCTGGCAAAATGGATTCAAAACAGTTGTCTCCCCTGAATCCAAGTGCCCTTCATTTTAGATATCATTGGACCAAATCAAATCCCATTGACGACCATAGTAACATTTCTTAATAAAAGCTATGTTTCAAATCACTGGACCAGTGTACAGACATACAGTGTGACGCCTGCCATTAACTATGACTCATAGAAAATATATTGTCACATAGCATTTTAACGACTTACAGAGTGTTTTCATTAGACACACTCAGTTTCGCACAAATGTCACTTGCAATTTTTTTACCACCCCTTGTATCAACAAGTACCAAGTGTCACTGATGTAATAATTATTCAGCTAATAAAAGATACTGAAATTAATGGGTACATGCCATAGTATTTACAAAATACCTACTGCCTCATATATCTACCAATCATACCTGAGGTTTCATTTATTACAGATAGATTTGACAGTGCACCTCATATTCTGACCTACAAAATCACATGATTTGGTACAGTGCAACCTATAAAGCCAACTTATATAATGCCAAGATTACATTGCTATTAAAGTGGGCAGTAAATTGAGGTTACACTGTACTATTATATTAAAGCTGCAATCTCTAGAATATGTGACCTTCCAGGTTTGTTTTGTTCCTATTACATGCCCTTCTGTTTTCCTCAACTACCATGTCTTGCAAATCGTCGGCACTCTGACGAAGGGGCAAATATTCAAAATTTATAAATTGACATAAAATCATTTTTCAAGTAAATAGAGCCATGGATCTGAAAATAACAACTTTTAACTTTTACTCCTTTAATTAGTTAATTAATTAATTTTAGACAACAAGGCAAATCAATGGGACGTCTAATTTTTAAAACATTATTATGTAATTTGGCAAAATTACATAATTATTCTCCCTTTCAATAAAATGCACTGGCTAGAATGTGGTTAGGCCAGTTTTTGTTTACTGAAAATTGCATATAGACAGCAGATAATATCCACAGATAGGGAAAGCAAGTTTATTAAAACTTCAATTGTTTGTATTGTACAGTAGAAAAAGTTTTGTTAAGACAGGGAAGAGAGATTGCAGCTTTAAAGCCTGGTCATATGAAACATCAATGTCCTCACCTAAATAGTTCATCAGATATCAATAACGTAACAATTGCCTGCAGTTCTGCAGCCTTTTCAACATGTCCTACTCTGAAAGACAAAACAAACGTACACTAATTATATCAGTGATTCTCAACCAGGAATTTCTGCCAGGGGAGGAATTGTGGACCGATTTTAGTCTGATGGTAAAGAATGTACTCTGATAAATAAAATACCAGCATGTTCCTATGTAAGGGCGGTAACGAATTAAGATTTCATCAAAAACTGCTGCTTCAGACTTAAGATTTAAAATAGGGATGGAATTGAGGCAGCCTGGGATCACAAATGAGGAATGTGATTTGGGACATTGAGATCCACTTAATTAGACAGTAGTCTTTTACAAGTCTTAATAAAATAAATAAAACAAAATAAACAAATGTATAACTCCATATGACATTCACTCAAGTTACATTGGGGAAGGAGGTGTTGGAAATGTTTTGGGTTGTTGTCTTTTATGTACCAAAATAAATTGACAGTTTAATTCATAGATACTTGTATAAGTATTGCACAAATTGATGAAAACTAAAAGTGCTACTTAAAATCAAATTTTATCTTTCTATTCTTAACATTTATTTCACATATTTAAGTGACAATGTCAGAGCCTGGAAGAACACCGACAAGAGTTTCCCATAGCTCAAGTCTACAAACTACTTGGTACAAAGTAGTTCTGCTAGACAGAGAGTGAGCAAGCATTGAAAGTTATTTCACACCACAGTTCATAAAAAAAATTAAAATTTTGGGTGCGATTATTTGAGTGTGATTATTTGTGCCATGGAACTATTATTTGGATGTGATTATTTATGACATGGAACTATTATTTGAATGCGATTATTTGTGCCATGGAACTATTATTTGGATGTGATTATTTGTGCCATGGAACTATTATTTGGATGTGGTTATTTGTGTCATGGAAGTATTATTTGGATGTTATTATTTGTGCCATGGAAGTATTATTTGGATGTGATTATTTGTGCCATGGAACTATTATTTTGATGTGATTATTTGTGCCATGGAACTATTATTTGGATGTGATTATTTGTGCCATGGAACTATTATTTTGATGTGGTTATTTGTGCCATGGAACTATTATTTGGATGTGATTATTTGTGCCATGGAACTATTATTTGGATGTGATTATTTGTGCCAGGGAACTATTATTTGAGTTCAATTATTTGTGGCATGGAACCATTATTAGTACTAGGTCTTAGAAAAGTGATGGTGTTATTACCCATAATATGCTCTGTCTGCGTCAGACTGTAACATCTGATAGAAGTCATCAAGAGCTTTCACTTCTCCTGCAGCTTTTGTGTCGGCTAATTTGGGGGCTAGTGAAGGATCACACAAAACCTCTGAAGAAAGATGAATCGTATCATATTACTTATATTACATGTTAAAAAACATTGCATAAACCAAGTTTAAGATATAGTGATAAGAAGTGTAAACATATTTAAAGTATATCAAGTTTTGATAAATGACTGGAAAGAAAGCAACACTTGCTCAACACCCCAGCACTATTAGCAGCTACTAGGTGAATACATGACACATAGTCTACAAAAGAAACTTACTTTCATATTGGCTATACATTTCATTTAACAGTATGAGGTATTTCATATTCAGTTTTCCCAGACAGAACAGAATAAACCAGAAATTTTGCTACACCAGGGATGGTGCAATGATTGAAATAAGAAACAGTTCAATGGATCCATCCTGGCTTCTAGAATTTTTTTTTAAACCCACTAGCCGTCGGACCAGTGATTTTCAAAATTCATTAGCACGACTTAAAAAATTCACTAGCCCTACCTCCTAAAAATAAAACTCAAACTTGACAATCGAATAGTCTCGCTACATTTTGCAGGAATAAAAAAACAAAATTACATGAAATGCACCCTGATTCATTGTTAGATTAGTGTCACCGTTTTCAAAAACAAAAGAACACAATTGATCTATCAAATAGTGACCTACAAGTTTATTTACAAAAAATGCCACGTGCTATCCAATTGTCTCAGACTTCATGGATGACTAACTCGGTCGGAGTAAGAAAAAAAACTGACAACCTAAAATAAAATAATCATTATCTTCAATGTAATAGGTAACAATGGATAAATTAATTACTTATAATCATTGTATTTTTAATGAGAAAAGAACAGAAAAGTTTTATTTGATTTGACCGGAAGAAAACAAATCTCTGTAGAGAAGCCATTCAGCACTCTTCAGGATATTACAAGATCTTGCTGGAAACAGAAATCTTGGACTTCGTTTTTTTGCAGATTACACTAGCAAGTTATTTGACGTGTTCCAGGCTAATAATAGTTGGACTTTATTTATTGAAACAAGTATGTCGAGTGCTTGTTTTGACCAGAAGAAAACAAATCTCTGTAGTGAAGCCATTCGGCACTCTTCGGGATATTAAGACATCTTGCCTGAAACAGAAATCTTGGATAGCGTAATTTTGCAGATTACGCTAGCGAGTTATTTGACGTAGTCCAGGCTAATAATAGTCAGACTTTATTTATCGAAACGAGTATGTCAAGTGCTTTTCATTGGATTTTTTCATTCAGTTTTCTTATTTTTCTTTAAATTCATCTAGCCATTGGGCTAGTGGAAAGTGATTATTTTGTAATCCAACTGCAAAAACCACTAGCCACAGGCATCTGGCTACTGCATTCTAGAAACCCTGGGTCCACTGAAAATTATAATCCAATGGCAGAAGACATTATACCTCTAAGTTATATCCTCCTACCTAGAAAACCTAAAATGACAATTAAACAATCTTTTAACTTCTGATCTCTTTGCACGATTTTTTTTAATGTTTGTTTAACAACACCCCACCCCCAGCACAAAAAATAAACATCGGCTATTGGGAGTCATACTTTGCATAAAGAAATGTGTATTAATTTTATATGTCTTGCAAATATAAAAGTTATGAATTGTTTTCGAATGATATGTTTTATCCACATAAAAACACTGAACTGTCCTAAAAATTAACTTTCTTTTGGTTAGCTACAGTCAGTGTTATATAAAATTACCAGTACATGAATAGCTACTTGTAATAGTTAAGATTCACTTATACCTTTGAGTGAGTGTTTAAACCCTGATGATGAGTGGACGAGAATGAACTTGGCCTTGTTGTCAATGAGAATTTTCTGATCAAGTTTTGCCGCCTGCTGAAACATGTACTCGGAAAACTGATCCTAGGAATATAAATGAATATACAGTCATGTGATACAAGTTTTGATAATCATAGTCCAATGTAATGTTTTCACATTATATCATTAAAACTAATTTCATTTTTTTTCCCCCATTTCTTTTAAAACTGGTTATGCAAGTCAAAATAGGTTATGAATTTTTTTTTGGCATGTCCTATTTTCCAGTTATGCATATTTTGAATTTGTGCAGGCCTGATTATGTACTACTCCTTAGAAACTACATGATCTTGATTTAATCTAGAACAAAGATTTATATATTAATTAAACTGTTTATTAAACATCTTGTAGAGATCTATAGTAAACACTGATTATAACATTCCCTAATTTAATCTGCTGTATGTTCTTAATTACGATACTATTTTGTTATCTAAAATATAAATAAATAAAATACCTTTACAAATCCAGGACTGGCAATTATAACACACTTCACAACTGAAAAATAATTTAAGATTTTTTTAATGAAAAAAATATTTTATAAAAAATATTGTCACGGTTTATAACAAATGGTGTCATAAATATTGTTTTAGTACAAACTATTGACATGTGACATGCAACAATATTTTCAGTAAGGCACATTTATGATGTGACAAGGCAGTAATTATTTTTTTTGGGGGGGGAGGAGGGGGTTATAAATCTGACATCATCCACAAGTTTATTCAGCAAAGCTGTTGCCTCCAATGGTTAGAAGATTATGATTCCACAATTTTTTGGGAGGGATTATGGGAAGGGGGTGATGTTGACAAAAATAAAATCTTTAAGAGTCTCTTAAAAACATTATTTTATCCTATTTTACACATGAGCATGCTGTGATAATAAATAAATTTTATGAACTCTGAGAACTGTATTACCTTGCCATCACTCAGTGAATAAAATAATTCCTAAACTCATTCCATACATATTATACAACAGTCACTCTCATACATATTTATGTACTTGTAGAATATTAAGTTCATATTTCTTATATCAAAACAAGACTTACTGTCAAAATTAACATGCCGCAAAATTGCTTGAATAATCTGATCATAAAATCTGTGCAAGCCCTGTAAAATAAAACAGTCATCTTTACAGGCCTCAAAATTAGCCAGCTTCAGTATCATAAAAAGTAACATATTTCTGGTAATGATCTGATCAACTAAAACTACATTCATATGACAGTGTACAGAATGACTGAGGTAACAATTCCTATACTGATTGATGCAGAATAAGATCCCATTTTAGCATTAGAAATACATGTTTTGTTAACCCTCAGCATCAAAAGTTCAAAACACCATTATACTCAAATTGTGTTTAGGTGATAGAAGAACCATTGATCTCCACCTCTTATTAACAAAATAAATAAAATTAAAAGGTTTGTCACAATTTTTCAAACAGGTGGAATTTCACTCCTAATTTCAAGTTTATAAATCATTTATTGTAGACATGGGATCAAACTTTAGAAATATGACTTTTAACTGTAGGAACTGTAATTTGTATAGTAAAGTTTATACTCAAAATTCTGATATCAATTCCAGACTCAAAAGAATACATGCAGTTGGATCTGGAGAGGGGGCCTGAGGTTCCAGAATCAGAATCCCTATATCACCAATTTTTTAGTTTTTCCCCATTAATTATTTGGTCATAAAAAACTTTGGACACTTCCACTTTCAATATTAAAAATCTTTAAAATATATTTGGAACCCATCTCCTCCAAACTTACTGCATTCTTCTATGAAAATATTTATAATCAAATCAGTTGAAATTAATTCTCAATACAAATAGAAGTCATATTTCCTTAATAAAACAAACATATGTAATATACAATAAAGAAATATTCATGTGAATGCAATGAAGTAATTAAGCTCACCTTTGTGTGCTGATCACACATGCCCTTGCGTTTTCTGGGAATGTTAGTTTCAATCTTGGCACGGACTAACGTCATGCTTGACGTAACAAGACACACATGAGCAATTCCCTCCTGCATCACAACAGCTGCTACATCTGCATGCTGTGTTACATCACATGCATTATCTGAATACAGAACATATATATGTATCTTCAGCAATATCACAAACATGATATAGCATATTGACAAAGTATTAAAGTTTTCTTCCGATCTTTTTTTTTAAGTGGGGGTGGGGTCTCTTTTAAGATTAATAATAATATACAGCTATTTTTGTATTTTGTGTAACAACCCATGATTTCTTATTTGATATTTTGTAAATAATGGAATTGAAAAAATTGTTAAAAAGAAAGAAAGAAAATCAACATTATACCTATTTCAGATTACTATGTATGATAATGAAAATCAAGAAAAAAAAAAAAGTATTATCTTTACAATGACCTATTACTACATTTGTATATGTATAATTATGTAATTTTCAGTTGCAATAGCACTAAGTAAAGATAGCAAAACATGCAGTTCAAACCAAATTTTAACTGGTATAAATGACTAACTCTTTTGAAGTATCACAATACCATGACTAGTCTGGAGGCATATTTGTGCATCAACTAATATGTTCAACTAAATTACCAATTCTCTCTAAGCACACACTGTCCCATTCCTGTTTTCCAAGAGTAAATGGACGATTCTGTTCCAAATCAAGGGTATGGTATGCTCCCATCTAATAGATAAAAACAGAACAATACATACACTAATATATGTACATCAAATGAATGTTTTTATAACTCAAAATGTTCTCACAAGTACACAAAAGATGACACTGGCTGTGTACTACATTTACATGCATATTTAGAAAAAAAAAAATTATATTAAGATCAAAATTTGTAATTGATAGTTTACGTTTTAATGTTACAGTAATCTTATTATTTACAATAATAGTAAACTCTCGAAACTGATTTTCGTGTGCAAAGCCTGTTTGTTTTCTTGTCAAGATGGTTTATGTTCATATGCATACCTTAACATACTGATTTTCTCTGATGTTTCGTCCTTTCACACGGAGAACACATGCCTGTGTGTCAAAGTCCATGGTTTCAACACGAATAGTCAGAGTAGTCCGCACCTTATTGACACTCACGCTGCCAGTTGCCGACTCATTCTGAACCTTTCTGAAAGTACATTAAATATTGAATATTTGAATGGAATCATGACGAGTTTATTAAAATTGATTTGAATTGTATTTCAGGCCCATAATAAAAATTAGACAAAACTGAAATAGTTAAAATCTACATCTAACTGTGGTAACTTAAGAAGTCTGTTTTCGTGAAGTTCGGTATCTTCATCTCCAAAACAACAGTTAGTCAGGTGACTAAGTTCCTTCTGTATTAATCAGTTTAATATCAATTTGAGTCAAAACAGTAACGTCCCATTTTGCATAAAAGAAATGCGATTTAATTCAGTTGACAGAACAATTGTTGCAGTGATTTGGTCATAGGATTAATCCACCTTGGTCGATTCATTCTCTCATTAGGGTTATTCCTATCCCAACCACTGTGCCACAACTGGTACAAAAAAAATCCATAGAATGTGCTGTCCTGTCCATGGGCAAGAGAGACCCTTTAATGCTAATGGAAAAATTTAGGTTTCCTCTGAACAGTGGTAGGATATAGGACTCTCAAGAAGAAGAGAGTTGTTCAAACCCCGGTGGAGGACTATGTGTCATAATTTCCAATTGTTTGGCATCCAACAGCCAATGTGTTCTAATGGTGTACAATATTTTATGCAACACCTAGATTTTTACTAAGTGTGTAACAAATGATAAATTAATAATTTATATATATATACATGTAGCTACATACATGTATGTATATGTATGAACATGTAGTACATTTACCTGATGGTTGTAGATTTAAGTGCATCTCCAGCTTGAACCAAATTGTAGGCATGCCACATGTCCTCAGCTTCCTCAGCTATCAAGGTCACAGACCTATAATTCAAATACAAACCAAACATTCATAATTATTTTTTCTATAATTTTGTATAAACAGCAAATCTTGGGGTGGGTGGGAGAATTAGGTCTAGTACTAAGTACCTGGTGGTACAGGCCGGTTTATATATGTAAGTTCAGAGATGTTACTGTTTGATCATGTCTGGGACAGCCAAAACTGATACACCATTAGGAACAGTTCTTCTAACTCTGATCAATCTTTTTTCACAGAGCAAGGAAGTCATTTATTCTCATTAGTCATTTCCATCAAGGGCCTTAGCCCTGTGTTTCAGCCAATTAGGCTCTTGTAAATCCTTAAAAGAATCTTCCTGAGCGTTTGCGGACATTCTTATTATGATATGAAAACCAATAATGAACATTTTGTATAAATAATAAATCAGTGAAAATAAAAGAGAAAAAAGACCCTAAGTTTCACAGAAAAAAAGTAATTTTGTTTCGCAATATAACCAGTAACATCAAATTCAAAATCATGACATGAGTAATTAAAAAGGCTAGTCACCTATCAGTATCACAAAATTCCATCCTCTCTGAATATTTTTGACAGATTAATCATTAATTTTTAAGGAATAACAATTAGAGGAGTGAAGTCCTGAACAAATTTTGCAAAATACTGTGTAGAAAATGATCAGTGTATCAAATGAGGAAATGAGTGTAAAATTATCATGATCTAAGCTTTAGTTTAGACAAAAAATCTTCGGTACCGTACAAAATATCAAATGACTTGCAACAATACGATTACGAATGCTGTACGAAATCATGACTTGAAACCATATGAATATGGTACGAAATAACAAGGACTAAACTGCTTACCCAGTCCCATTTTTGTCAATTTCTCTGTTTACTAGCTTCATTTTTAACCATATATTTCAAATAATTAACAACGGTTTGATTATTCTCTTGTTTCTTCTTAAAAAAACTGTCACAAGTAATACGCAATGAAGTTTCGTCACCACTTTCCATACTAGAGTTATCTTCTCTTATTTTATTTTACATTTCACTTTATCTATAGCAGCACCCACATTAGTCATTGCAAAATCCACCTTGAAAACTGTCTTGTGCAGAAATAGAAACGGTTGTGAATGTCATTGTTGTTCTCACTTTTATTCATTAATCAAACACAAGGTGCACACGTGTAACAAGAAAATCTCAACTTCCACTGAGAGGATTTGAACCATGACTCTCAGTTTGAGTGTCCAGCGCTCAACCAGCTGAGCTAATAGGGAAACTCGCACTAGCTACTCCTACTGTCAACAGGAGCAAATTATTCTAACACTACTATACATGTATCATCTCTAATGTCTAAATAATGGTTTAACTTATGTTCACGTTTGTATCTAGTTAATTAAAGTTCTTCGAAAAGCGATATATTAAAGATGTGGTTGCTATGGAATCCTTTTAACGAATTCATTCATTTTAGACTTAATAAAAGAGTAGTTGAAATAAATAAAAAAAGATTGATGTTTAAAGCAAAAAATAGCTTTGGAAATTTTGGATGATGCTCTTTGTATTAATGGAGGAATGTCACTATTCCAACAGAAAATAATATAATAATAATAAAAATAGATGCCTTCCGGTGTATGGTTTGGCTTGATTAAAATACAGTTTTAATATTATTTTAGTATTTAGTGTGATGCATTATTTTATCAAACAATGCAGTCTCGGCAGATAAGAAAAGTTCAACATGGCAGACATGCTGAACACGCCGCAGGCAAGTGGCAGGATGAAAGAAAGGTTCAACTTGGGTTCATTTTTGAGAGTTGGAAATCTCTTCGAGACAAAAGATCAGACACTGACCCTGGATTGGCCTTTCATCTAATGGAAATTCATGATCAGTATTGTTTTTGTCGGTAAGTTTGTTTGGTCCGTTTGTTTAAGAAAACAATTCCGAATTTTTTCTGTTCTATTACTTCTATGTAGACTATGATCAATTTAAAAAAAAAGTAATCTTGACCCTAAGATTGAGCCTTAGCTGGCTAAGCCTAACCTGGAATATGACCCCCATGCCCGACCCCCTTTATGATTTATCATAATACCCTTACTAGGACCTTAGTGACCATTTAAAAAATCCAGTACATTGTGCTATACAATTTTTGTTTAAGGTGGCTTATGGAAAATGCTAGTCCAGAAACTTGACATACTGCTTATTTGATTGTTACTTATTGATTAGCAGTATGTCCAGTGTCAGATGTATTCCCGTAATTTAATTTTAATTTGCTATGAACAAATATTTCGCAGGGCACAATATTTCACGCGAACTACTGTTCTCTTCGTGTGTTGGTTACGCCAAATTAAGTTTATGCGAACAGCAAATCGGTTACGTCGTGACCTGTAGATATTCAGAAATTAAAACTTGCAAACTTCACGATTACAGGAAGTTTATTCATGCAGATGTACAAACATTCCGACAAATGTTTTAGACTAATTTTTAGATACTTGATGCGCAGCAAACCAGTACACAACGTTTTAGTGCAACAGTTGTAACTTGCGACCGGTCTAAACTAAAAATGTTGAGTATAGAGTCGAGCCAAAAGATTTAATAAAATGTCCATGGACAGTGGGGACAGCTAAATTATCTGCTGCTATTTTATCTTTAGGAATATAATTATGCTGACATAATATTGGATTGCCTATAATTTTACAAATGCTGAAAACAGTTTTAACG
>JAULBS010086887.1:0-18074 GCA_032355785.1 Symmetromphalus regularis | reverse complement strand
TGTTTAGTTTTGTGCTGAAGGGGGGGGTGTCGTTAAATAAATAAATAAGTACCCTCTGGGGGCTGGGTTGGGTGGGTGAGGGGGACATTTGCCACCCTGAGAATCTCACATGTAAAAAAATAAAAACTTTCTCCAGAAAATAGCATACACATCTCGTGGTTTAATTTTTTATAGTCACTATATGCCTTACAAATTAAAAATTATCCAGGGCAAGCATGCTTCCAGACCCTCTAAAATTTGCGTCCTAGGACTAGTCAAAAACGTGTTTATAAAAAGTAGTGCGCCCCCACCCCTTAGGATTTTGATCAGTGTACAGCCCTGAATAAATGGTAATGAGGTTAATATCCTCTATATAAGCACTTGTTTTTCATTTGTGACCTAGAATCATTTGTGTAGAAAACAGGATTGCGTGTTTGTGCTGTATTTTGCATGTTAGCACAGCATTAAACAATCCCCCACTCTCCATCATTACTATGTTACAGGTGTGTGAATGGCAAGTAGTTTGTACAATGCCAGATGTAACTGTGATCACTTCTGATAAATAATTAATTAACAAACATGCAAATACCACCATACGCCGTATTTTAGTACAAATTGCTGTATTTTTGTAATGGCAGTCATTCTGTCATCTGATGGTTGATGATGAGCATTGTTTAAACAGTATTTGTTGTCAGGAAAATGTATTCGTTTGTCACTCCCCCAATGAAAAGGGGGACATCATACAGCAGACTGGTATCAGGGGAGATAATAAGAGAGGTATACGTTTAATTTTTTTTTAATCATTTTTATATATTTCTCAAATATTATGATGAAAGTTAAGTTTTACTTGTTGGATAATATGGTGTAGTATAAAAACTCTAAATCAAGAAATTAACACGTTCGGTTTTAAATGTTATTTAGGGGTTTCAAATCAATGATAACTTCCTCAGAAATGAAATCGGAGTAAGTTTATCTCCTAAATAATTATTTTTAATCATGATAATAAAATAACATATACATTAATTAATTAATTAATTAAAACCCTGCATTATTCCAGCCAAAATAATGTGTTAAAAATGGTTCATTGACAATGGTAATTATTTTTAATTGTGATAATAAAATGGCAAACATTAACATGGGTTGATGAAGGATTTTGTGAAGGAGGGAGTGCTGGATAAAAAGGGCAAATAAATAAATTGATTGTGGAATCATGAGGACTGTACTCAGTAGTAATATGATCGTGGATTGAATTATTATTTAAAAACTGATTTTTTTAAAATGTATATTTTTAAAAAGAGGGTCACTTATTTCTAAAAAATTGAAATGGCACTTGAACTTGAGAAGGAGTGTGTGCACCCTTGGCTTCGCCTTCTGTATCCATGCCTGATTAGTTAATTAATTAATTATAATTACAATGTTTATCTGTTTTATGTGTAACACCATGTAGGTCTTGCCATATTGGTATAGTGTTCTCTATATTCACTTACAGTATTTAAAATTTTCAAACAAACATTGGAGAGTGTGTCTATCTTAGTACAACACGGTTCATATTGGTATAGTGTTGTCTATATTCACTTATTGTATTTAAAATTTTCAAACAAACATTGTATAGTGCGTCATATCTTCATACCACCAGAGGGACATGATGCAAAATGGAAGTGAGTTTAATATCCTATTTATTACCCATTATCAATTTTAAGTTAAATTTGAAGAAAAAAATCCTGTATAACAAAAATGAAAGCAGTCGTTTTCCTTTTTTGGAAACAAACTGCGAAATAATATGACGTCAAAAGTGTTATATACCACTATGACGTAGTACTATGACGTAACACTTAGATATGTACCAAGATATGTTGAACCATATACTAGGTAATAAATTGTGATACCATGTATTTTGTTTTGTTTAACAAACATGCTATCATATTTTAATTTTTTTCTTTTTTTAATTGTTCTTTTCTTTCTTTATTTCGCTTCTTTCTTTCATAAATATTCAATTGTTCATATTTTATATGGCACGTGCCTAACCCATTTGGTTTTTTAAAAGCAATAAAATATGTTTCAATCAATAAAAAACCTCAAATAATGTTTAGGAGAGATTCAATTCATTGCAGTTCTTTAATGTATAAAATCATTTTATGCTTTATCCTAAAAGTAAAAAAACATTTGTTGACAGAACATATGTAATTGGCTTTATTAAAGCATGATCATTGCCAACATCTAACATACAATATTCCATTATATTTATTGTAAGCTCAGGTTGAACATCTGGTATCAATATATTAATTCCCCTTGGGACATTTTGTTTTGTCCTTACCATAGATCAATAGGTGCAAGCTGAAACGAAATTATATCTACATTTTGTCATGGTCTTTAAAATTATTATAATGAAGTCCGGGATTTTTTTTTATGTAAATCTCTTTTAAAGTGATCTTATTATTTTCCTTATTTATTTCATGAGATAATTTTTTTTTTTAAATTAAATATTATTGTCAAACAACTGCCCAAGATACTTGGTAAAAGTGCTTTTTTTAAGCAGGTGGTTTTTAAATAGAGGTTCAGAAACATAGTTTATACTATGAAGATGAACTTCTAAAGTTACTCGATCCTTCTCAGTGTACCCATTTGCAGTTTGGGCTATTTTCAGTCCCAGCCCGTGTCCACAACTGGTTTATCAAAGGCTGTGGTGTGTGCTGTCCTGTCTGTGGGACTGTGCATATAAAAGATCCCTTGCTGCTTAACGGAAGGAGTAGCCTATGTGGAGGCAGCAGGTTTCCTCTAAAGACATATGTTAGAATGACCATATGTTTGACGTCCAATAGCCGATGATCAGAAAAAATCAGTGTGCTCTAGAGGCGTCGTAAAATAAAACAAATTTAACTTTGATTTTTTACTTCTAAAGTTACTTTTATAACTTACATACAAGAGTGAAGTGAATCCCAGTAGTAGGATATTGGACTGTCAGACTAAAGACAGTGATTCAAAGCTTAGCTCACACTTGACTAACTGTCAACATTTTAAAATGTTTGACGTCCAATAGCCAATGATTCATAAATAATGTGCTCCACTGGCATCATTAAAATTGTGACCCCCAGTAACCGATTATTACTTTTATGCTAGAGGAGGGGGGGGGGGGTAATACATTTTTTAAAAGGTGTCATCATAAAAGAAAAGAAAAAAGTTATGTAGGTAGCCATTAGAGTTTTAAACCAGTTTCAGGTGAACAAGTTGAACATTAATTCAATGCATCACTTTACAATCATTGTTTCATTTATGTGTTTAACATTGTTTCATTGTATTACATTGTTTCACTATGCATTTTTATTGCAAATACCACAGAAATTTGATTTATACATCTTAAAGTTTACTATCAGATGACATTAAGAAATACTTAAAACCCGCTGAACCATGGCAAGGATAGGCGTGACCTTGTAGGAGGAAACCAGTTGAACGAGTTTTTGCTACATTAATGGTAGGACCAGTGCTAGTATTAGTGATAGTCATACGATTAAAAAACTAGATAAGCAGTTGTCTAAGTGTTTCTAGTTATTCAGAGATTGGTCATGTACTACCTGGCTTGAAACTGTCTTTGTTTGTGATTTATTTTGATATACGTTGCAGACAAAAAGTAAAGTTTTTTTTTTTAATTACGTCTCTAGAGGACATTGATTTTTATCTTCTCATCCGCTATTGGACATGAAACATATGGTCATTGTGACAGACTTCTTTAAAGGAAACCAGCTGCCACCACATAGGCTATTCTTTCTGATAAGCAGCAGTGTGTCTTTTATATGCACTTTCCCCAGACAGGACAGCACATACCATGGCCTTTGATGAACCAGTCGTGGACCACTGGTTGGATTGGAAAATAACCCAAACTGCAAATGGGTCCGCTGAAAAGAATCCATCCGACGACTGACCGGTTCACAGACAGACATGCTTTCGTTTGAGCTACACTACACCCTGGAACGGTTGAATGCCTAGGCACTAGGGGGGTGGGGGGAAGGGGGACTGGATATTTTTAATCAGGGCTATCAGTTGGCAAAGGCTATCTAGAGGCACTGATTTTCTGTTTCAGATTTACCCCTTTTCCGTTTCAGAATTTAACAAATTCGGGTGTGTGTTTTCGTTTCAATACATTTTTATCATTTCATTTTGTGTTCCATCGAAATATTTTCCATCAAACACACACACACGCAGCACACAATGACATCAAGTTCGGTAATTCTCAATTTTTGTGAAAATCTTCAAATTTAATTAGAATTGATCACATAAAACAATGACTTTAATTGTATCATTTATTTACCAAACGTGAAAACCAATTTTCATCGTTTTAAATTATGACAAATATTTTAAATAAACCGACCCAAAATATTTAATAAATCTTTAATTCACGTAATTGTCTGAGAATTAGAGCAAAAAAAAGAATACTAATAAAAATCTATTTTTTTCCCATTAAATCGATGGAAACATACGAAGCAAATGACTGGTGATCGTTTGTGCATCAAACTAATTTGGCGTAACATGTATAGATATCAGTGTAGTCAGGTATCAACATTTTTGTTTGCAAATTGACGCTGGAAAATCCATTATTTGGAGATGAGTAATACTGTTTTTAGAGAAAATAGGGAATTCTGTTTCAGATAGGTTTTTCCACGATTCCATCCACATTTCCGTTATCACAGAAAATCATTGCCTCTAGCTATCATAGGAAACTTTTAACTACCTAAAACTCCTCAAACAGTAAAGAAGAGTTTGCTTTTAAGTTTGTTTTTATCATTCATTACTGGTTTTTTTTCTTTCTGTAGCAGTTCTTTTAATTCAATAGTTATGAAGATGAATGTTTATTATTAAACACTTATGACCATCCCTTTGAAATAAGCATTACATGTACTTGAATTATTATTATTATTTTATCAGGGTTTGTAACTAATACTAACCACTCGTCTGAGGCAAGTAGAAATCACTGGGTATGAGTAAAATGCAAATTGTGCTAGTCCTACAGGCCAGCAAGTATTTTTTCATAAAAACAAGTTTTTTTAATTCCAAATTGATTTATACACTACATTAATGTGTTATCGATTCCCATTACACAAAACACATACTAATTTTTTTTTTATGTATATTTTTAAAATTATTATTGCCTCTAGATCAAATCGACAATGCCAATGTTAGGGAGCCTTAGATCAATGCCTTACATTGTATAATATTAAAAGTTTAGAGTTATTAATTATTCATATTTAACATATTTACAGTAATGGCATACATTGATCTGAGGGTAACAGAAAACTGTGAGAAAAGCCAAATAGGAAAGAAGATATCTGTGATTAAAACAAGAAAAGAACATACTAAAAATAGTGATATACTGAAGATATCTGTGATTAAAACAAGAAAAGAACATACTAAAAATAGTGTTATACTGAATATTATCCTTGAAAAGCTTAAAGGCAATGTTTTGTCTACTGCCAGTCACATGGTTTCCATAAGTAATTGGTGGCTAGTGATATTTTATGGTAACTTGTAACATCTTAATCTCTACAATTAAGAAAATGTCCACAGCAAAATAAATGCTATGGAGAAATAGCATAAAGTATAATTTATTTTTAGTAATACATAAAATTCCAGTAAGCGGGATGTAGCTCAAATGGTAGCGTGTCTGTCTTTGAACTGGTCGATCGTCCGATCGATCCTTCCCAGTGGACCCACTTGCAGTTTGGGCTATTTTCCGTTCCAAGTTGTGGTTCACAATTGGTTCATCATAGGCTGTGGTATGTGCTGTCCTGTCTATGGGACTGTGCATATAATGCTGCTTATTAGAAAGAGTAACCTATGTGGTGATAGCAGGTTTCCTTTAAAATTATGTCAGAATGACCATATGATTGACATCCAATAGCCAATGATAAGATAGAAATCAATGTGATCTAGAGTTGTCATTAAATAAAACAAACTTCACTTTTAAGAAAATATTCCCCTTGAAAAAAAGTTTGCGGCCAAAAAAAAGTCCTGCAGAAAATGAAAACCTCCACGGCATTGCCGATTGCGCGAACAATTATAGATGTTGCAGGTGGAACATTTTCTTAATTTTTTACACATGTTTATTATTTTATTTTATTTGTTTATAGCATGCAGCATGTTCTTCACGGATTGAGGATCTGGAGATGCAGTTGGCAAGGGAACGAGAAGAATCACTCATTCGTATTCGTGCTAAAGATTCTGAAATTGCCGAACTGCGGGCAACACTCGACGAGGAGAGACTGGAGTATGCAGACCTCATGGACACTAAAATCAAACTGGATCGGGAAATCGATGCATACAGGAAACTGCTGGAGGGAGAGGAAGCAAGGTAAATATTTTCATTGGAATTCCATTCTAAT
This sequence comes from Symmetromphalus regularis, assembly GCA_032355785.1. Classification (NCBI taxonomy): domain Eukaryota; kingdom Metazoa; phylum Mollusca; class Gastropoda; order Neomphalida; family Neomphalidae; genus Symmetromphalus; species Symmetromphalus regularis. The sequence goes on along the minus strand of JAULBS010086887.1, from coordinate 11,724 downwards.
TCGTTAAACAAAACAAACATTGTCATTTTAGAGGTGCCAAGTAGATTAAAGTGTGAGTAGGGAAATCTCCCTTCTACACAAAGTATAAATAGGGAGAAACAGCGGGGTCTTCCCCGAACAATTTTGAAAAATTGATACATAATGGTGCATTCTGGTTCATTTTGACATAAAAATCTAATAGTTTGATTGGGCAGTAATAACACTGGATATAGTCACTTCCTGTTGAGTAGCCAATCGGAAGAGGTCTGTTATATGTTTCTTGTATAGCCTTGCTGGCAAAATATGCTAAATATACGTCAGTCTTTGGGAAATCAGTAGGTTGTGGTTATTTTTCTATATTTTAAGAAGATCTGCCAAATCAAGAAGCTTGGTACACTCAATCATTTTGAATTGTCTCTTAAAATAATTTTTAGTGAACAGTGGGCTGCTATCTTGTTAGTTCTAAATAGTGAGGATTGTAGCTTGCAACATTTAAAGAACACTCTGACTCAGTTTATGACACTATTTGTACCGTAAACCACATGGACAATAATCTTCTTTATTAAATGATGATTTGCTATCCTCGGAATTATCGTAATTGCATTCATCAGAACAAAATGTCTTGAGATCCGAATTTTTCAATCAGATTACCGTTCAAATGAGTGAATAAGGTCAGATTTTTTTCGTCTTCTCCAGTTTTTGGTGCCTTGAGCATGATTCAAAAAGTTAAATTTGTTTTATTTAATGACATCTCTAGGGCACATTGATTTTTATCTCATCATCGGCTATTGGACGTCAATCATACGGTCATTCTGACAAAATATGTTTAGAGTAAACCTGCTGCAACATAGGCTACTCTTTCTGATGACCAGCAGTGGGTCTTTTATATGTATTGTTACTCAGACAGGACACCACATACCACAGTCTTTGAAGATCCAGTTGTGGACCACTGGTTGGAACGGAAAATAGTCCATACTGTAAATGGGTCCACAGAGAAGGATCGATCCGACAAACGACAGCTTCACAGGCGAACACTCTACCATTTGAGTTAAATCCACCTCTGAGCATGATTCGTCCTTCATTTTTTTCATTTGCTAAAACAATGGAAATGTCCGCAGAATAGCCCGATATTGAGATATTAAACTAACCATAGTTTGGTTTCTACTGAAGTGATTTGTATTCTGTAAAACGTTATGCGATCCAAAGAAGCTCTTTCCAATAGGCTGTAGGAGATAGAGTCTTTGTTGAAGTCTAATTTTAGCATCTTGAAAATCTTTGAAAGTCTTTATTTAAAAAAAAAAAAATTCAAAATCTTGAATGTCTTTGAAATTCAGGTTTGTCAATAAAAGTCTGTGAAAATCTTTTAATTTCTGACTTATCTGTTCCAAAAACAAGAAACGAATAAGGACCCAAATTCTCTGTCTTCCTTTAATCTTCTGACTACCCCTGAACATAACATTGAATTTTGTTTGTTTTTCGGTACAAGCAAATGTCCCATATCAAGTGATAATACTAAATCAACTTTGACTGTAATTACCAACATGACAGATTTTGTTCATAGTAATTTTCATCTAAAAACCTGTGAATGACTGGCTGTTTTGACAGAAAAAAAGTTCTTTGAAAATTGCAAAAACCTACCTAGAAAGTCTTTTAAAAGTCTATTTTTTGTTAAGAAAAATGTGTAAGATCCTGTAATTTTAGCTGAATCTCTGTTAAAAATAATCTGGTGTATCATTAAATTCTCCTTTCCTTACACTGTTCTCATTTCACTTTCAGGTTGAATATTTCCCTCGAAATGTCGCAGTCTTCATTTAAACAGACTCCGAGTAAATCTGCTCGTGGAGGTAAGAGGAAGCGAATGACAGAGACTGAGGAATACTCCCAGGAGAGTTCGAGCAGCGGCTACACGTCGAGCGGGACGACGAAGGGAGGCATGGAGATCTACGAAGTTGATCCTGATGGGAAGTACATCAAGCTATACAACACCACTAAAAAGGTAGTCATTTTTATAATAACAATCTATCACCTTAGTACAGATAAAGCAGACCTCCCTACCTTTCTGTTCTCTCTGTAATATTTCCAGACAGACACCCCAAACTACGGCATGGGAGTACATTAACCTTTTTCAGATACCGACCAGCCAGACCAGTAACCAGAAAAATGAACCAGCCCCCCAAATTTCCAAAAGGCCCCCCCACCCCCAAAAATCTAGGCCTAGAATGGGTGAGCCAAAGTCTGGAATCCGGTAGTCTTGCTGATTAGGCCTATTGCATTTGTGCGAACTTACCAAGAAAAATGGCGTCTATAGCAGACGAAATCTGAGATGCGATCATGGTATCTGTTTGGAGTACATTTTTTTTTGATTACTTCGGAGAAAACTGAAGTCGCCAGCCGGGTGGATGATTATCAATACTGAACTTGCCCGACTCACTTTGAGAAGGGCGGGCAGGTGACTGCTAATCTGCATCCATGCTATGGCATTACAGCGATGCAGTCAAACTTTTATTTATTTATAAAAAAGAGAAGAAAAAAAGGTGTCGCTAAAGTTGTCAGAGTTTGCTTGTACCTAGAGCATTTGCATAACTTCCTGAGTGAAAATCGAATCACATTATGCATGCGTAGTGTCAGCTGAAAAAATATGTTTCTTTTCGTCTAGTTGTACTACTTGTAGTCTATTTGCTTGAGCCGATTCCTGGGTTTTGCATTCCTACTTCCCATATGAATATTTCACTGCGAAGCTGAAACTTGATGGAGAGTAAATTAATGTTGCATGTGCATTACAGCAATAGAGTTTTTGACAGAATTTGAAAATATGAATGTCAATGATGATTCGATATCTTGAAAACAAAAATTCAGTTGTCACACGTGATCATTCCTGACAAAACACTAAGATTTTCTCAGAAATCATGTTTATGGTTCCTAGGTTCCTGAAAGGGCTTTTTATGGGTAGTCATGTCTGGATAAAGAAATTCTAAACTGCAGGAGAAAATGTTTTTGTGAGCATCAAGGTTTACTACATTTGAAAATGTAACCTAATATATTTATCATGAAACTTCTAAATATTTATTATAAAATAAGATATCCCAGATTATTATGCCATGAAATGAATGTTAATTTTGTGTGACACCATTATGAAGATACCTGTGAAATCACGAAATTCAGAAATTTTATTTCCACTAGAATAAGTTAACAAAAATAACTCCTCATTTTAATATAATTTTTTTATTGTTCCTACCCTCATTATTTTATTTTTAAAAAGAATATAAATACAGACCTCAAAATATGTGGCAGAAGTCGGCAATACCACCATAAAAGATGCTGTACAATTGTTTTATGGCAGCTGTGTATAGTGCCGTTCAAAAATATTAAAATTACTTATTTTCATGAAATTAATGTCACAGTGCCCAACACCTGAAATTGACCATGGCAATCAGCAATGACTTGGAGATTGCCGCAGAGTTATTCATTCTCTATGGCACTTTTTTCGCTGCAAACTAATTGGTTTTTTTTTAAGGTGATTATTATTATTATTATTTTTTTGTGGACATTATTTCTCTTCAGCATTTATTCTGCAGTGGACATTTTCTTAATTGCAGTACCTTAGCTATGACAGTTAAGTGCCATCATAAATACATCTCAATTTTAAAGGTTGGTAATTTGTATTATCATTTAATATTAAATTTGAAATTACTGCATCTAATAAAGACTGTAACTGTTGTGTATTGCAGGAGATTCACATTGGTGGCTGGCAACTAAAACACATGGCAGGCGATCAGGAAACTGTCTTCAAGTTTCATCGAACTGTTAAGTGTGAACCTGGTGCATACGTGACGGTAAGGACAACGTAGTGTTTTCAAAACAAGGCATTTATCGGTCTATTTGCAAACTTGCACCGTCTTCTTTCCCCTTAAAAAAACAACGAGTTCCTTTAAAGTTAAAATTATAGTGCTCCTCCACCTACTTTTTTCCTTCCAACTCCTACTCTCAAGTAAAATGAAAAGCCTGATAGATCTGAACCAAATAAATAACTGAGGGTTAGGTGTGTATAGGTGACTCGTCACATCAAACAGTCTTATGTCGCATTTTAGACAAATTGAGTTATGTACATATTCATTTTCCTAGGATAATAAGCTCCATTTTGATACCATTCTCATATCTGTATCCCTTCTTTTGACCGAGATATCCCCATATATGTTCTGGATAATTGGCGAGTTTATGAAAAAGAAATTCAGAGAAAATTTAGGTTAAAAATTAATGTAGTCAAAGATAAATTTTCCTTAGTAATCATCATTTAAATTTTTAAATTTCACTACCACATTATTTATAAACACTGTAGCAACTGTACCAACGGCTATTTTTCATGTTCTATCATCACTTGCATTTCTCTTGGATGTGCTTCACAAAAGTTTATTTAAAACATCTTTTGGCTTATATTTTCACAAAACTGATTAACGAAATACTTAGATGAAGCTTAAAATGTCATAATATGAGTGACGATTGAAAATGACCTAAATCTCTATTTTAACTGATTCTTTAGACAAAATGTAATTGGTCACCTGTAAATTGTTACACATCACCTGTAAATTGTTACACAATCTTTTAATCTGTAAGATGTACATTTTTGTAGGTATGGAGCTCAGACACTGAAACAACGCACAATCCTCCAGTTGACATCGTCATGAAAGGTCAGCGCTGGTTTATTGCCGACACGATGAACACTCATCTTATCAGCAAAGAAGATGTACGTATTGTCTTTGGTGACTTTGGATTTTGAAATACTTAACCAGGGTTTAAGCTGGACCGTAAAATTCATTAGCAGTTTGGCTGATTTGGTCAGAAATTGTGTAGCCTAATTCAGTTTCAGTTACTAAATAAATTGAACAAAATCTGAAAGACAGGAACATGGAGCGACATTATTGCCAAAGACGAAATCATCTGAAGTGTACCAAATAAATTGTAAGTAACAGAAAAGGCCGAGTTATTTCGACTGACAACCAAGCTACCAAGTTCGAACTCTTCCGATGTCTGAATGAACTGTATATATGCACATTTTTTGTGCATTCAAAGTAGGTAGTATTTAGATGATTCGCTGACCAATTAAAGGCAGAAATTCCACAAGTAACAAGGAAGTAGAGTCAAAACAGTGGAGGACATACCATTTTTTAATTAGCTGTTCCATTTTGATTAGTATTTGGCAAATTGGCAGATGACAGCTCAAACCCTGCATAACCCTCACCTCCATGTTTTATTCTGATCCCTATTTTTGTTGGCATAATAGGCAGTAAGTGAGTTATTTTTGATGACAGTATAATTGTTTTTCTAGGAAATGGCAACTAAGGAGAAGACGAAATCTGTTATAAAGAGTTCAACATATGCACTCTTTCCACCATCCCACCCTTCCCTTTCCACTCTCATCCCACCACACGAACCCTTTCCTCCAGGTTTTCTTTAGATCCTTATTTTTTATGGTAATTTATTTTCTAGGAAATGGTAACTAAGGAAATGACGAAATTTGTTCTAAAGAGTTCAGCATATACACTTTTTCCACTACCCTTCCCTTTCCACTCTCGCCCCATCCTTCCCTCTCCACTTTCAAACCACCACATACCCCCTTTCCTCAAGGTTTTCCTTAGATCCTTATTTTTGATGACAGTAATTTATTTTCTAGGAAATGGCAACTAAAAGATGATGAAATCTGTTACAAACAGTTCAGCATATACACTCTTTCCCCCACCCAACCACACAAACTTTCCTCCAAGTTTTCTTTAGATCCTTAGTTTTGACGATAATTTATTTTCTAGGAAATGGCAACTATGGAAATCATAGAATCTGTTACAAATAGTTCCACCTCTCCACTCTTTCACCCCATCCTTCCCTCTCTAGTCTCACCCCACCCCACCCCACCCCTCCCTCTCAACTCTCAACCCACCATGTACATCCTTTTTCTTTTGATCCTTATTTTTGATGACGAGTAATTTATTTTCTAGGAAATGGCAACTAAGGAAATGACGAAATCTGTTATAAAGAGCTCGACGTCGTATCGGTCTAGTGGAATCAGTGGTTCAGGTGGGAAGTTGCACAGCAGTATGCGAGGAGCCACCTACTCGCTAGAGGAGGTCAGTCCACGTAGTATTCTCAAGCTCGTGTTTCTAAGGGAATCTAGTTCCCATAATATTCCTGTAAATGAAAATAATGCGAATTCATTTAGATTCCCATAAAATAAGTCTACAAATTTTTGGGGTTTTAAAAATATTTTTAATTTGACTGATATACAACAGACAGTATATGGGTAATTCCAGCTTAAAGTGGAACTTTTTATCATAAATGATTCCACAGTAATTGCTTTAACTGTATTGTATAGAAATATATGTTTGAACTTTATAAAACAGTGAAAATTATACATTTTGCCACATTTATTTCAGCCTTTAGCTTATCAAGTTCGGTACCTAAAATACTCTTTTTTTCAGCTGACACCATTTTTTATTTTTTGTGTTTAGTTCTGACTCTTTATGTTTAACTTGTAAAGTACTTAATATAAGAAAATAGTTTTGTACTACAAGTGCTGGGTTAGCTCGGTGAAATATTTACAATAAATGTAAATTTTAATATATATATTAGGTGCAGAATCTGAACTTTTAATTAAATGTACCAGCTTTTGGATTTTTGCAGTTTTACAGATATGTTATCCTAGAGTCAAAACGTGCTGTAACAGGCCACATCCGTAACGGGCTTTCATTAGCTACTTTCTCCATAATTTAAAAATTTTGTCTGTCATCCTTCACATGTTCGTTCAGTTGTTCATTCATTCATTTATTGGTTCATGGAGCGGAATGTAGCTCAAATGGTAGAGTGTCTGCCTGTGACAGTGAACCCATTTGCAGTTTGGACTATCTTCCATTCCAACCAGTGGTCCACAACTGGTTCATCAAAGGCTGTGGTATGTGCTGTTCTGTCTGTGGGACAGTGCATATAAAAGACCCGTTACTGCTTATCAGAAAGAGTAGCCTAAGTGGTGGCAGCAGTTTTCCTCTAAAAATCTGTCAGAATGACGAATCCAGGTCGTTTTGCACTAAAACATGTTCACACCCGAGTCGTTTCACCCTTATTCCCACTCGAACTGGGTTGTTTTGCCTCTTAGATGGATCATTTTGCCCTTTGTCTTGAGCCGTTTCGCCCCGAGAGAGGGTCATTTCGCACCTATTGTAAGCCAGTTGAAAATGCATACAAGTGTGTGTATGTGTGGGGGAGGGAAGGGGGGTAGATGGAGCCGGGGCTTTCTGGATATTTTTATTTTATTTTTGACAAAAACATCAACTGTAAGTAATATATTTACTAGCTCCTATTCTGCATTATCATAGCTTCCATTTGATACCAAAATCAACCATCTAGGATTAAAATTTAACGAGATATCACATTTTGAACATTAAAAGATATATCAAATATTGCTATTAAGATCCATGATCAATGGCCCAAGGGGAGTCTCTATGCACACATATCTTATAATCCCTCATTAATGGTACAATTGATGGAGAGGGGGGCACTAAAAACTAGGAGAGCAAAGGTCAGCAGTGTTTCTGCAGGAACTCCTCATACTTCGAAAATTCTCTGGATTTTGGCCACTTTATTTTGTTACAGAACCAGAAAATATTTGATTTAGTTATTTTTAAAAATTAGATGTCCTTAAAAAGTGGGGGTGGGCATAACTCTGTGGTGGCTGTAATACCAGTCAGATAATTACATACTAGTTCTGGCATACGAGAGTATAAGTACAATCCCTAAATCATAGGGGTGCAAAAATATACCGGTTTATTGCAATATTTGCCGAGTGCAATACATACCATGATATGGTTTTGTGTATCACGATATATATCTACCTAATGAGAATCCATCTTATAAAAACTATGACTATAACAGTAAGTTATAAAAATAAAAGTTAAACTTAATTAAAACATATACATCTACTGTGTCTATATATTTCTCTAAATCACTGAAATCAGTAAACAATAATAAACAATAATAATATTCATAACAAACAACCAGTAAGCTGAATATCATTTATTACAAAACAAACTACAAATATATATGCTGATGGTGGGGCGAATCAACTCCATGGTGGGGGCGAAAGGACACACTACAAGGAGGAAACGACACTGTTTTAGGGTGGAACAACCCAGTGCGAACGGGACTAAGAGCGAAACAACCCGATACGACTGACATCCAATAGCTGATAAGATAAAAATCAATGTGCTCAAGAGGCGTCATTAAATGAAACAAAGAACACCTTCATACATCTTATTACTGAAAACACTTTGGTATACAATTCTGTTAACAAGGTTACACGCAGACATTTTTTGACAATTATCATATCAATCTTAAAATAATCATTATAATAACCAGCCCATTTGCCAATTCTTATTATCCATTAACTCAAAATTTTTGAATATTCTGTATTTGGTAATTACTATCAACCTAATTTGAAATTCCAATGATTTTTTGTGGATGTGGGAAATAACTAGTATATGGAACATGGCATATTGATTAAGTTTATCTACAACACGTGTGGTGCGAATTTGAGAAAACGAACCGGTCACAAACTCGATACCAAATTGAAATGTACCGCTGTCGTATTTATTTTATGATAATTTTGACGTGTGTGTGAAACATGGATAATAGCGAATTTGATACTACAACACATTTAGTTTCCAAAATTACTAAATTAAAATACAAACCTTAAAACAAGAAAAAAAGAAAATATCACAATTAAAGCAATTGTACTTCCGAGTGAAGATAATCGGTAGTCTCGATAAAATAGACGTTGAGAACAATCGAATAAATATATAATATTTTCTCTACAACTTTTCTAATAAGAATGAAATATAACTGTAAATATTTGGAGTTTTCAAAGCAATAAAATATTTTTTTAAACTAAAATATATTTTTATGTGAATATTTAAAAATAAAATGTATTTTAAATTTAGCTTAAAATATATTGGGCATATTTCAAAGAGCTACCTTAATATTCGGATGTAGATAACAGTCTAGAAAATATGTTACTTTACCAGGGTTGCACATGCTCAAATCAATTGCGTTTGCTGACGATGCCATTTTTCTAGATAAAACTGACATAAACAACATTTGAATACACCTATGCGATACACATAAAAATAATGACACATTTCTTCCCAGAAAATGAAGCGTCATTTAACACACACACGTATACACATACAATTTAAATTATTATTATTACTATTATTATAGAGTAGCGGATCCGGGGGTGGGGTAGGTGGTCCGCGGGTGGGGAGGTGGGGTTCCAGGGGGTCAGGGCCCTCCTTTTTATCGATTTAAAAAACAAAAACATTTTACGAGAGGAAGTGAAAATTAACAATTTTTTCTATTCACTCATCATTTTTGGACCGTCACCCTTTTTCAGAAACCCACATTTGAACCCCCACCCCTCCTTCAGAAATCCTGCATCTGTTATACTGTTTATGTATAAGAAAGAGAGAGAAACAGAGAGAGAGAAAAACAGAGAGAGATAGAGAAAAAAACAGAGAGAGAGAGAGAATTGACAAGCTCACATAGATGGCCTCTCAGTGCAGGCGCCGATGCAAGATTTCTCAAAGGGGGGTTGTGGGGTCTAAATGTGGATTTCTGGAAAGGGGGGAGGTCCAAAAGTAATGAGTGAATAGAAAAGTGGAAAAAATTGTTAATTTCCACGTCCTTCCACTCGGAAAAAGGTCATTTAAAAAAATAATAATTCAAGAAAAAGGGTCCTGATTCTCTGGACTCCCCTCCTGGATCCGCTACTGCAGTGAGTTAATGTTGCACGTGAAGTATGAGTTGAGCGTCATTCATGTTGTAGGCGTCACTGACTGAACACAGATATGTAATTTCTCTTTGTTTTGGTTGAACAGTTAAACATTTCTGGTTTGGATTTTAATATGCTGAATAAGTTTGAGTATTTATTTATTGCAATACTATGCAAGAAACAGAAATTGCTTTTCGAAGAAACAATGTTTTGAGCTTGAATGTGACGTGTGAAATATTAATATAATGAATGAAGTGGTTAAAATTTTTATATGACATTTTTTAAAATTATTATTTCTTTCTTATCATCATCATTTAATTCATTCATTCACACACCACACACACACACACACACACACACACACACACACACACACACACACACACACACACACACACACAATATTTGTATCAATAACTATATATCATTTACTGTTCTCAAAGTGTTATGCTATGTGTGGAAGTACTAAGATTGAGAGAATAAGAATTGACACCAAGAACAGTACGGTCGTCGGATCGATTCTTCTCAGTGGACCCATTTGCAGTTTGGGCTATTTTCCGTTACAGCCAGTGGTCCACAACTGGTTCACCAAAGGCCGTGGCATGTGTTGTCCTGTCTGCTGCTTATCGCAAAGAGTACCCTATGTGGCGGCAGCGGGTTTCCTCTAAATACATTTGTCAGAATGACCATATGATCTAGACGTCTAAAGGCCAATGATAAGATATAAATCAATGTGTTCTAGAGGCGTCTTTAAATAAAACAAACTTTGCCAATAACAGTACTGATGACTGATGTAATGTATTGGTATTGTGCAACCTAAACGTAATCAGCATAGTTTTACATCTCGTGTCAAACGAGAATCTCCGAGATCAGACAGAGTTGCTGGGTGGGGGAGGGACTGGCGGTGGGGAGTAGGATAGGGACAATGCTATCTATCACTATGTATAGTGTAGAGAAACGGTTTTACTAGATTGTTTTATGATACTAGCTAAAATATATATATAATTAAATAAATAAATAAAATGAAAATTCTTTTATTCTGATTAATCTTATTAGATTTAATATAATATTGAATATTATTCTTGACTGACTAAAATGTTTCTTCTCAATTAGGCCTAATCTGATTACTAGTAATACAGGGGCTTTGGAACGAAATTCATATGGGGTGTGGCTGTTTCTGTTTCTGAACATCAGAATTTGCAGGTGAATAATTCAAAGATGAATAAGGAACATATTTAAAGGAATTATTGGAGGACTCCACCTAAACCCCCACCCCAGTTCCAACACCTCTGAAGTAATCGGTAATTTAACATACATTTCAGCATGGTGTACCTATTTTTTTTTTTTTTTTTCACGATTTGCCAGGGATATTAAAATACGCAATGACCATCTGTATCTCAATGCATACATCCATCTGTCAGTCCGATAGTGTTTCCAGGGCACTACTACAAAACCTCTCAAGATAACTTGACGAAATGTTGTACACATATCAATCCAGTGCCTTAGTGGTTCCTTTGACAGATATTATTTTTGAGCAGGATGTGGATGGTATTAACGACTGTTTTCATGTTTAGTATTTTCTCAGAAACATGTATGTAGGGCCTATTTTTGTAGGCTTATGTAAATGTTGGATTACTGGAGCTCCATTTCACTCCAGGAATCGGTACTGGCTTTATCTTCACATATTATTCACGAGTGGATATAGAAATTTGAAAAGGGATGTCCGTATGTAAACAAAAATGTTTTGAAATGTTTAGTGCGCTAATTTCATGTGATAGGCAGTAACAAAAAGGGTGTGTACACCAGGCGTGTCCCAACCCATCTATTCTGCCCAGGCCCCACGAGAGGGGGGTGCAGCCAGTGCGCCGCACTGGGGCCCATGAATATCAAAGTTTAAAATTGAAATGGGCAATTACTCCTCTAAAACCTTGGCGTCT
>JAULBS010086865.1:5826-18075 GCA_032355785.1 Symmetromphalus regularis | reverse complement strand
CACCATCCCACAGACATGACAACACATACCACGGCCTTTGATGAACCAGTCGTGGACCACTGGCTGGAACGGAAAATAGCCCAAACTGCAAATGGGTCCACTGAATATATATTATAAATACACTTTTAAGAATCAAAACAATAGCTTTCAGAAGGTATGTAATAAACTCACCTCGAACTTGCCATGAAGCAAAGTGACTTCGTCATCATCTGAAGAAAACAAAAACAATTATGTACAACTTTATATTTACAATACATTTGACCAGTTAATTCATGTTTGACTGTATTTTGTTTCATTTAATCAATAAATAAAATAACCAAAACATTTCAACATTTTGTATATTTCTATACTTTCCTTATATGACAATCTTTCTGAAACATTTTTGTAACTTTTAAACAGGGGTTGATTCAAACATTTTGGTGGGGGTACAACTAGCTATAAGATTGTTTATATTCTGTATCACTGAACTTAAGTACAATAAAATATGGATATTGCACTGAAGGCATACTAGTAGATCTGCAATTTTTGAGAGGGGTGTACACCCCAGCACTCCCTCTGTATATGCCATTACTTAAGACTATTATAATGCAAAGTACTATATTGTCATCTGTGTATTAAATGTATAGTTTAATATACCCAAAATTTCAATACAATACTGAACAGAAATATATGGACAGATGCTTTCCCCAGAACACCACAGCATGCCACAGTCCCATCCTTTATATAATCCTAGATTTATGCATAACTTGTTTTCATATTATTTTTAAAATAGCATAACTTTTAGCACTGGTACTAAACTATTTTGGCATGAGATTGGTTCATTAGTTTACTTGGTTTACTTATTTTAATGCTTATATCCAATTAAGGCTCAAGCACATTGTTCTGGGCACACATCTTTGCTTCCTGTACTATTTGTCCAGGACAGAGGTTAGTGTTAGTAGGAAAGATGAAATCTGCACTATTGTGGCTACTCTTATTGATAAGTAGCAAGGGATATTTTACATGCACTATCCCATAGACGGAACAGCACATACCATGGTCTTTGATAAACCAGTTGTGGACTACTGATCAGTGTAAATGGTATATGCCTACCCACTCAGCCTTGAGGAGCACTCACTCTGGGTTGGAGTTGACTCAGATTAAAAATCCCATGAGATTTGATCCGAGTACCTACCAGCCACTAGTTTGATAGCATAATTACTGTGCCATCAGGGCCAGTTTCATAATGATAAGCAGCAAGACATCTTTTATATGCACTATCCCATAGCACATATCATGGCTTTTGATAAATCAGTTGTGAACCACTGGTCAGTATAATTGGCACAATCACTTTGTGTTGAAGCTAATACCGAGAATAAAAATCCAATGCCTTGATCCCACCACTTACCAGCCACTAGTCTACATAACCACAGCACTACCGGGCTGGTTGCAAAATATTATATCCTGTATTTTTTATTAACAAGATGCATTCCAGTAAACAATTATAAACAAGTTTGAATGACCTCAGATTTCAGAGAAACAGCTATATAAACATAGATGTTAATGCTGTCATAGCTATCACCACCCTAATTACAAAATTAACACCTGTTTCACCTTCAGAGACAAGGTGAGATAAGTATTGACAAAAATAATAAATATTTACTGGTAAAGCAGGAAAGCAAACACAAGTATTAATAAAGTGTTCATTTCCAAATCTATCAGATGTCTTGACAGAATCTGTAGTGCTTTGCTTTCTAATATATAATGTTTTCAGCTTCAAGGTTTCACAAAGTAAATAGAATTATGTAAATAATGGAAACCAATATAAAATGTATCAAAAAAGATGAAATAGTCAAGTGGTTTATTACACAGACATGTCAATCTTGAACCCTGGCATAAAACAGGACTAAGCCCTAAAAACAGGAGTTATCCCCTTTCTCCCACCCACCCTCAAAAACAAATTTTATATATATATAATAATAAATAAATAATACAATAAATAAATAGAATTAAAACAATATTTCAAATACATGATCTGTTAATTAAAATATCATAGTGCCAAAGCATCCCTCACAAACATTGATTTTCTATGTGATTTTTGAGGAATCTTTTTTTATCATCAACTTAATCTCATATATTACAAATTTGAATAATTATTATATATACATAAAATTTTAAAATTTTATATGTAATAAATAAGTGGTAAATTATTAAACATTAGTTAATTCAGTAAATTAACTACTGTTATCACATATAAAATTTAAGAAATACAACCACCACCAACCTCCTTGACATATACACTAGTAAATCCATTTAGTAGTACATTAACACTCAAGTTTGTTGTGGTTAGTTATTGCATGGCCAAACCTATTAAAACACACAAAATGAACTTTGGCAGAATTCTAAAACTGGAAAAACATTTTGAATTTAAATGAAAAATCTATAAACCTTCACTTAAATGTAAAAAAAATACCATTACTGGCATACAGTGAAACCTGGTCATATCTGTTGTCATCTGTTTTACGAAGAAGTCATTGGTCTATTCTCCCTAATTACCCGGTCTGATATACAACGACCTGTATTACAGGGGTGGATATTAATAAATATTTCCATTCATCTGGGAGACTAATAACATAGAAAAAATATACATTGCCCAACAAATTATTAGTCCTCTTTTATTTAGAACCATGTGATCAACAAACATTCGAAACCACTCTCAGAAAGCTGTACAGACCAAGTACATTTGTATAGTTTTGAATGAGTAATAGGCATTGATAACACAATACGTTACAGTATATAAATGAAATTTGAATCTATGGATATGCTTCTGAAAAGTATTTAATGACTGGGGAACTTGTATCTTTTAAATATTACTCATCTGCTATGATTTTTACATGCCTCAGGTAATTTCTATTCCTGTATTATATAATCACCTGTCTTAGAGGGTAAAATTTCTATTTTTATTACAATATTGCTTGGTTGATTGTACTTGTTTTTGTGCTTATATCCAATTAAGATTCAAGCATGCTGTCTTGGGTACACAACTCAGCTTCTTATACTGTCTGTCCAAGACAAAGGTTAGTGTTAAGAGAGATTAAAAAAAACCCCTGCTCTCACACTTATGTGGATTATCTTATCAATAAGCAGAAAGAGATCTTTAATATGCACTATCCCACAGACAGGATAGCACATACCACAGTCTACCCTAGCAGACTTAAACATGGCAGATTTTGTTGTTCCATGTGCTCTATAAAACAGCATCTGTGACTGGTTGTTTGCAAAGTGCGAATATTCATTTCTGATGTAGTCATAGCTATACAAATCTTTTCATTTGTACACAAAGCAGACAGATGTTTTATTATATTTTATTTATAATCAAAATAAAAATCTACAATAATTATGTTTAAGTAGTGTTTTGATCATATTTATGTTTTTTGATTTGAACAAAATGGTAGGAAAAACCATGACTGATCTGTTTACGTTGACATTGGGACTAGAGAGGGCTTCATTGGAGACCACTTGTAATACTGAATGTATTACATTCTGTAAATAAAGAATTTTATTATTATTATAACAGTAAGGCACTAAATAGCTGGTGTCACATCGCAATTTGCGATGAGAAAAAACCAAACTGCGAGTCAAAATTATCTGTTCAAAGCAAAATGCGAAACAACTCTTTTTCTCTGAACCAATGCTACCTGATACATATCATTATTTAATTGTCCCTTGAGTTCACTGCATTACTATAATGCCAATGAATTGATGACACTTTTAACTGTACAGTTAGAGTTCAGTAATATATTCTCACAAAGCTTGCTAGAAGTAGCCTGCGAATTGTTGGAAATTACTGCTACACCTTTTACCAAAATTGCTAATCATTTTTTAACATTGGTTAGTAATTTGCTAGTTAAGTGAAAAAAAATATTTTGTGCCTTGAATTCTCATTAACCAAGAAAACCAGAAAATTAAGGCTTTAAAGTCAATCCTGCATGCAAATTAAGCCTCCAGTCAGAACCATTCTGCTTAATATAATCAAAGGGATTTACTCAAATCCTGCAATCTCCTATTTGACCACATGTAAATCTGAAATAGAGATTGTTAATTTGTTGGTATCATCAAAATAATCGTCCGCTGAAATATCATTGTATTGTATGATTAATGACATTGGCTATTGGGGGTGAAATATCAAAACTGCATTTAAGATAAAGAAATTGGTTAATAATAATGGGAACGTACATATAAAAATTAGCTTGTGTGCCTGAAGTGGATCATGTCACAAATAATCATGTGTTTGACACCTGATAGCCTCTGAATAAAGTAAAGTTTATTTTATTTAATGGTGCCTCTATAGAACATTGATTTTTATCTTATCGTAGGCTATTGGTCATATTCATAATCATGTGGTCATTCATACACATTTAGAGGAAACCTTTTGCTGCCACATAGGCTACTCTTTACTATAAGCAGCAAGGGGTCTTTTATATGCACCATCCCAGAGGCAGGACAGCACATACCATGGTCTTTGATAAACCAGTTGTGGACCACTGGTTGGAATGGAAAATACAACACCTGATTAACCAATGTTTTGGGGTGTCATTATAAAATACTTTCTTTGGTAAAAACAATCTCTGAAAATACAATTTTAGTTTCATTTCACTTTCAAGATTTTTAGGCAGCAGCAGATCCATAAAACAACAAACAAAAATCTTTTGTCTGACAGAAGTGATATTGTACCCTCATCTTCAGTACTGTGTAATGTTATATCCATGAGAGGTATGCCATTTATAAGTTGGAAAATAACTGAATGAAATTAGACTGATACTTTAAAAATATATATATCCCATGCATGCAATCATTGTGTGATTAGGTGTCATGCCTAGATGCCATGCTTCCAGATGAATCTGCCATCTGGGCAAATCACATTTCCTTTGGCTAAGCTGCGGAAATGAAACTTTTATTTAGTATTCACCACAGGAAGTCACAAAATGCAACCAATCAGCGCAGGCCTATTGAAACCGTGAGAGCGATTGTTTCATTTACATGTGGCCTGCCCAAGTTACGTTTCACATAACCCATTTTTTATTGCCACTACAATTAGGACATCATTTAAAAGTTTTTTTTTTATGTTCTGTATTAATTGATTGTTCCTTTATTATAAATTGTTATTTAACAACAAACTGAATGATCATCATTATGATAACCTATCGTGGAAAAGGGTTATACAAGGTTTTATTTCTGACACCAGTGCTGGAATGGCTAGTAGTGGATCCAGGGGTGGGACGGTCCAGGATGTCAGGACCCCCCTTTTTTCAATTTTATAAAAAATTTTTTACCCTTTTCCAAGTGAAAGGACATGAAAATTAACAATTTTTTCTCCATTTCTATTCACATCACTTTTGGACTTTTCAGAAATCCACATTTGGACTTCCCCTTTCTGAATTCATGCATCCACGCCTGATGGTATTCCATGTTATTAAGTTGAGGGTCAGACAACCTCATAAACAAATCATTAAAAATAGTATTTTGCAGTATTATAATATAATTAAACAAACTGTATTATAATATTTTATGACCATATCATGGATGTTTACAGTATTTATCATTAAAAGTTTATTTCTTTGTTTAATCACACCACTAGAGCACATTGATTTATTAAACATCACCTATTTGGTTATTTTGACATTTAGTCAAGAGTGAGCCAGCCTCCAATGGTTTTTGAACCACTGTCTTCAGCTAGAAAGTCCAATGTCCTACAAATGGACCACTGACACTCACATTGTTTATAACTAATAAAGTTGATTTATATTACTTTTCATTCATGCAGATACATCTTTATCAAAATATTCTTGGACAGGGAGTGAGTATATTAAGTGAAGTAAAGAGAAATTATTTCTTATCATCTCCATGATTTCATGTATAAATATTCAAGTTAGTGAATGAACAAATGAACAAACAAAAAACAAGTGAATGAACAAAATGTAACAACACTCCAGCACAAAAAGGAAAAAGTGTGTTAAATGAAGAAAATAGAAATTATTTTGGCATGCTCTTCCAGACTTCATCTATTATCTTGAGGGGATCCAAGGAGGTTATCGTTATCTGGACTCCCCAATTCTCCATCGATCAGTTGTTATTTTTTCCTATTATTATTTGGTCTTCCCCATTTCCATCTCCTCCAGTATGTGCCCCTGGTAACAAGTGCACTTATAATAGATCCAGCGTAGATCAACGCAGGTTTCAAACACAGAATCCACCATTAACAGATGGTTTATGAGCTGATGAGCTCCATTATAAACAATTATGTTTAATCTTGTAATTTGGTGAAAAAGCTCTGCTTCTGAAAGACGTTAACACTTTGACTGCTGAATACAATATAGTGGGTTACTTCCATTTGCCTCTGCAAGTCTACTGATAGTCAGCAATGTGATTTATGTGAAGAAAAATGTTTTAACTTCATTACATTGATTTGTTATTCCCCATTGCCAGCAAACATATTGCTGGCATCTTTAATTTACTATGGTATAGCACTGGCTTTACTACGAGTAGACTTGTAGTGGCAAATTTTGATACACTTATATCTACATGTATACTCGTAGTTGGCAGTAAGTGTGTTAATGTAGAAAGTGCTAAATAAAACAATCTTGTTATCCATGATACTGGTTATCTGTGATAGGGACTTCCAGTTAAAGCATTTATAAATAGTGTATCCAGATTCTTTTCTGCATCATGTAAACAAGATAATTTATATTTCACTTTGCACATACATAAACATTGTGAAGAGGAAGGAAGAAATCTAGCAAAGGTGAGAAGAGAGGTGGAACAGTCTGATGAACAAAAGAAAGATGGAGGGAGTTAGGAAGAAAGGAAGGAAAGAAGAGGAGGAAAGAAGGTGGGGAGTTAGGAAGGAAGGAGGGGAAAGGAGGGAGTTAGGAAGAATAGAAGGAAGGGAGCAGAGGGTATGAGTCTGGAAAGAGGGGTGTTAGGAAGGTAGGAAAGAGGGTAAGAAGAAAGAAAGAAAAGAAGGGTTTAACAACAATAACAACTCAGAACAACAGGAAACATTACAGGTTTCTCAAACAAAGCTATTTAATTATTATACAATATTTACATTCAGAAATGTAAATTTATCTTTGATGTGGTAACCACTATTGTTGCCGTCTTTATTACTCACAGAAGAAAATATATTGTTTGAGTATCCTTTATACTGCAGTGTTTGCATTACAAAATTTGCATTCACAAACATGGTGGCAGTAAAATTCAAACAAATCATCAATCAAACCATTCATCATGTGAGGTCACTGCACGGATTCAACAAGATTTCAGTATTTAGCATTGTACATTTAGGAGAATGTGGCATTAGGACAGTGTTTTTACAGAAATAATTGTTTTCTTGCTTTAGAACAAATATGGATGAACAGAAATGAGACAGATGGTTCATTTTACAGAAAAACAAGACTGCATGCTGAAAGAAAATCAACAAAATCAAAAAAAGTAAACTTTGTTTCATTTAACGATACCTCTAGAGCACATTGATTTTTATCTTATCATCGGCTGTTGGACATCAATCATATGGTCATTCTGACATATTTATTTAGAAGAAACCCCCTGCCACCACATATGCTACTCTTTCTGATAAGCAGCAAGGGCTCTTTTACATGCACCGTCCCACAGACAGGACAGCACATACCACGGCCTTTGATGACCACTACTTGGAATGGAAAATAGTCCAAACTGCAAATGGGTCCACTGAGAAGGATCGATCCGATGACCGACTGGTTCACAGGCAGACAGGCTCTCCAAGATAACGAAATGTCATTCATTTAAATAGTTTTTTAAAATCCTACTGCTTTACTACTGTTAAGGAAGTGTATTGCTTATGTTATTTACAAGTCACAAAAACTATGTTTGCCACTAACAGCCAATGAATAAATTATTTTCTAGCTATGTTTATTTTGCTTGTAGAAGATCGTGAGTCTGTGAGGTCATCGTCAAGGAGACACAAGAAAAAATCTAAAAAGAAGAAATACATGTCACGATCAGTATGTATTTTTACATCGCTTGATATTTTATCTATTACCCACTGACCAGTATGTATTTTTATATCCATGTGTTTTTAATAGTTATATTGAGTTCTACTGATGTAATATATGGGATGTAATATATCATTTTTTATGTTTTTTAAGTCAGGAAATATGAAAATCACACTTCTAGAGTGATCAGAGATTTATTCATAAAATGATATGCTATTTCACATGGAACAAACCACAATATAAACAAAATTAAAATCAGAATTTTTGAAATTCTCAGTTGTACATCTCAAAATCATACTAGTGCCTCCAATAGAAGTTAATTAATGTTATCATGCACACTTTCAGCAGGTTTAATAGCATTCTTTATCGAGTTTTGTCTCTCTAGTACTGTATTGATGCAGATGCTACATAGTCCCCATGACAATTATCCATGTAAAA
Source organism: Symmetromphalus regularis (assembly GCA_032355785.1). NCBI lineage: Eukaryota > Metazoa > Mollusca > Gastropoda > Neomphalida > Neomphalidae > Symmetromphalus > Symmetromphalus regularis. The sequence continues at coordinate 9,628 of JAULBS010086865.1, read as the reverse complement.
GTTCTCATCTTCCAGAGTCATTCTGACACCATACTGCTCTTCCATATTCTTCTGCTGATCTTTATCTAATGTCATACACTCTTAATGTCATGGAGTCTTTAAATGACTTAACCTTTTTGCACCACAAATCTGTTTTAGGTTTACTGTTCGTTCATACTTAGCCATTGATAGGAAAGTATCATCTGATTTTATTTGTTTTGCCACAGTACGTGCATTTTTTGGGTATACATTCTTGGCTATCCAATCATCACATACTTCTTGTGCCACAATATTCAGGTGTCTCTTGGTATGTTTCACCAAACAATTTTTTCTTTCCTTTTCGGAACACTTGTTTCTGATTTATCAGTCATATTTCTTAACAATAAAATGGTATCAGCACTACCTACGCGTTACTTCAAACAGGTTTAGTAAAATTATTTTAAGTTCTGTCGAACATATCAGGAATGAAAAAAATAAATAAATGCAAAATGAATGTGGACAGACTTTATCTTTGGGCAAACTTATAAATGTTAACCCTAACACCTGGATTTGGATTTATAACATATCTAATCCATTTCAAAGCGTGATTTTCGTATTTCTTGACATGGAAAAAATCAAAATGATATGCCACATGCCATAAGAGTCTCATTTATCTGGAAAAATGTTAAACATGGCCATTTTGGTGGGGGTCAATTAAAAAAAAATGAAGGTTCTGGGGGTCAAAGTTCATCGGATGTAAAAAAATTCCAACGAATTCAGATTCAGCTTTGAAAATGGCCATAGAAAATGCTACGCACAAAATTTTGATTAGAATTACCCAACCCTAATTATACAACAAAGGTAATATTTAGTGATCAGGGGTGTCAATCCTAGAGGGATGTGGGTACACATCCCCCAGTTTCTGGACGGGGATGCCTATATAATTACCCCCCACCCCCCAATTTTTTGCTTTGTAAAATTGAAATTATAATGGCTAAATAATAATCTTTTTCAGTGTTTCTCAAAAACCTAGGATTTAAAAAAAAAAAAATTGACGGGTGGCTATTGGATGTCATACATATGGTCATTCTGACATATGTATTTAGAGGAAACCCAATGCTGCCACATAGGCTACTCTTTTCCAATAAGCAGCAAGGGGTCTTTTATATACACCATCCTACAGACAGGACAGCACATACCACTGCCTTTGATAAACCAGTAGTGGATCACTGGTTGGAACGGAAAATAACCCAAATGATAGTTGTAAATAACAAAGTTATTGATTTTCTTCTAGCCTTCTAGGAGTGCTTCCGATGATGACAGAGAGCGGGATCGTGAGCGAGAACGAGACCGAGGTGATAGGGACAGAGACCGAGGGTCACGCAGAAAAAAGATAGAGAGTCCACCTCCTAAAAGAGAAAAGGTATAAATAAAATAGCTTGAAACATTTTTTTACCAAAGTCTCCTTCCTTTTTCTTCTTTGATATTCATGCATATTTTTATCCTTCCCGCACCACTGTATTCATCAGTATCTGGGAGTGGGATGTATCTCAAACGGTAGTGTGTCAACCTGTGAACCAGTCGGTCATTGTATCGATCCTTCTCAGTGGTCGCATTTGCAGTTTGTGCTGTTTACCATTCCAACCAGTGGTCCACAACTCGTTCATCATAGGCCATGTTATGTGCTGTCCTGTCTGTGGGATGTGCATATAAAAGAATCCTTGCTGGTTATCGGAACGTGTCACCCATGTGGCACCAGCGGATTTCCTCTTAATGCATGTCAGATTGACCATGTGATTGACATCCAATAGCTGATGATAAGATCAAAATCAATATGCTCTAGAGGGGTCGTTAAATAAAACAAACTTTACTCTTTTCATCAGTATCTATCCAGGCCTTCCTCTTTAAAAGCAATTGTGTGTTTGGTAGTCAAACCTTTCCTAGATAGGTAGTAAATTTATTTGGTAACTTACATTTGTGATACAACTTCTGAAATGTATTCCGTGCACTAATGTGTTATTACAGAAATATTTCTGTTATTTCCTGCTTCTGAGGACTGGAAATTTACGTAAACCATTTGTGAATTACATTATATTATTTCAGTTAAGGACTTAAAAATATGTTACCATGTTAATAGTGAATTAAACGCATACTCCCACAGACCCGTGACCTAATTAATTTCCAAACAAAGAACTATTTTTAAATATAAACATTTGATTTATCCCTAAAAATACTTCATTCAACTTCTTGCATAACCAACGCATCTCGCTTATTATCTATTTTAAAAATAATAATGAATTATGCTCACGGACAAATAAATTTTGTAAAAATAACATTTTTTGTCGTTGAAGGTGTGACATATATATTTCAAGTCACGTGACAAGAATTTTCCGTTACATCTTACTTTAAAACTTCTGAATAATTTTGTAGCTGAAAAAACATTTCGAAACCATTTATTTTGCCCCAAGAGGAGTCCTGATCTTGAAATTTGAAATTTTTAAAACTCGACATGGAATTCCCTATACCATTGTTCAGTTAAAATGTCTTGTGTGATATGAAAACAAGATCTGGTATAACAAATGCACATACGTTTCATTCATAATCAATATTTAGAGCACAAAGTCCCTTAAATTCCGTGGGACTATGCTTTTAAATTGTTGAGTAAATAATGTGCAAATGAAGAATGGCTTCAACAAAACTTAACTTTTCAGAGACTTATTTTAACAACTCAGCACATTGTTTTTTTATTCAGCGGCTGTTAGGGTCTCATGCATGGTGTTTATGACCTATGATCTTCAGAGAAAACTACAACATTTAGTAGCAAAGGATCTTTTATATACACTTTCTAACAGGCAGGATAGCGCATACCATGACCTTCGTTACACCAACAGTTTGGGCTATTTCTGTTCCAATGAGTGGTCTACAACTGGTTCATCAAAGGCCATGGTATGTGCTGTCCTATCTGTGGGATGCTGCATATAAAAGACTGCTTGCTGCTTATTGGAAAGAGTAGCCTGTGTGGTGACAGAATAATTATTTCTGCTTATTGTTGTTTAATATTGTTTTCTGGGGAGTTTTTGTTTTGTTTTTTCAGAATGACAGTTCTGAAAGTGAGCTCAGTGAGGGAGAGTTAGAGAAAAGGAGGAGACATCTTTTACAGCAGTTAGAAAGTGATTTATGAAATTATTGATCGTTAACTACAGAACATCTTTGTGAAGATATCTTACCAAAACCCTATTTCTCTGTGTACTGTTTTACAAAAGGATTATTTTGATGTACTGCTGGTTTAAAAATGAGGTTGACTATAACCAAAATTTGATATAGGAATGGATTAATTAAAATAATTATTGAGTATTATTTTAACAAATTAATTTTTAAATTAGTGATGCCCTGGTGGATATTTTACCACATCTTCACTGTAATGACTCATCGGGTTTTGAACCACAGTCTTCAACTTGAGAGTCCGATGTCCTACCACTGGACCACTGAGACTCACCTCCTTTGGAACCATTTGACTTTAAAAAAAGAATTTGTGTGGTTTTTTGTTTGTTTAATGACACCATTGGAGAACACATATGGGAACCACATGACTGACAGATATACTCTATGTTTGTGGCATATCCCAAAAAGACAAACTGGTAGGAAGTTGTTCAAGGAATATAAAATATATCTTTGACTGAGTAATGAGGATCACTGATATAACAGGGGAGTTTGAGCCGGGGGTCCTCATTCATCATTGAAGGTTTAACCATCAAATTCTGATGTTCAGAAACTGGAGCGGGGGGGGGGGGGCGGGGGGGGGGGGGGGGGGGGGGGGGGGGGGGGGGGGGGGGGGGGGGGGGGG
>JAULBS010086854.1:0-18076 GCA_032355785.1 Symmetromphalus regularis | reverse complement strand
AAAAAGAAACACAGTGTAGTTATCCCCTAAGCATACCTCAATAATTAGACCTATACTCCAAAGGGAGGTAATTTCATAAAATATTTGTTTACTTGGCTCCGCCCATTTTTGTTGTTCTGTCACAAAAAAAATGAATATGAGTATATTTTCACTGTGACTGTTATACATTGCTCTAACAAGGAAAAAAAAAATGAATACCATTTATATTTTCACTGTGTGTCACGTGACATATTTTTAGAGTGAAAATATGACTTTTCACGGAATATCACTTTTATGGGTTGTATATATCTATATATTTCATTGCTATGTATATAATAAAGGTATTTATTGTATTAATTTCTTATTATAAGGACATAAAATTTCTATGAAAATCTGTCAACGAATTGACCAATTTAGAAAATCTTCACTCACTCTCAGACAATGTGCATGTCTCGGAAGTGGTATGTCATCTTATATTCGTGATACTATTTCACCTACTTGCATTCCGTCTTGAGTTTTTATTCTCATATTCCAATAAAATATCACTATTGCGGTCATTTTCCGAGAACACCATGCCACGAAAAATCGATGCCACTATTACATTTCGATACAAAATCGGCCGAAAATTGACATAAAAAAAGAAATTTTCACAGCAAACCAGGCCACGTTTCTAACAGGATGTTGTTCTTAGCATTACCTAAACTGCGCATGTCAAGTTATGACTAATTTGGCGGTAAATACAAGTTAAAAAGACACAACGGGATTTCCCGTTGTAAACTCGCAAAAAGAGGTTTTTTTATAGCGGGATATCCCGTTGTAAAGTCGCAAAGAGTTAAATAACAGTTTACTGACTTAATATAAACATAAAAGTTTTCTGTCTCAATATTCAACATGTAAATAGGAGTTTTCTGACTCAATGTCCAAGGTATAAATAGGAGTTTTCTGACTCAATATTCAACATGTAAATTGGCATTTTCTTATTCAGTGTTCAAGGCGTAAATAGGAGTTTTCTGACTCAGTGTTCAAGGTGTAAATAGGAGTTTTCTTACTCAATGTTCAAGGTGTAAATAGAGGATTTCTGACTAGTGTTCAAGGTGTAAATAGACGTTTTCTGATTCAATGTTCAAGGTATAAATAGGAGTTTTCTGACTCAAGTGTTCAAGGTGTAAATAGAGGATTTCTGGCACTACAGGTGCAAAAAGAAATATGTCTTGTATATATTGAATTTGAAATAAAATCACATATTAGAAAAGTTGCTCAATTTTGAGCTTTCACTTATGAATGATTTCCATTTTATCACAAAATTTAAGGGACAAAGATTTTTGAAAATAAATGAAAGTGTTTGCATTCAGTTCAGTTTCCAGCTTGTAATTCACCAAGACAAGTGCCCCTCAGTGGATACTTTCCTCTATTTACTGTACCATGTCTGTTAGAAATAAATAAAATGCATGTACATCATACCTCTAATGGGAATATAATCAAATTTGACAAAATCATGTTTCTTATGTAGACCATATTAATGCCAAATTGAATACTATGGATTAGTGGAATAAATGTAAATTAATTTCAAATCAAAACTATTTCTGTAACAATATTTAAAAGATAACTTTTTCACTAACCCATGAAACACTTTACTGTGCTTTGAATAATGGCCTATATGTCTGTTTCCTAACAGCATTGATTGAACAGTGTTCGTTTTCCCTGTACAATACATCTGTCACTTAACATTTCCCCTGGATATTTTACAAACTGTTACGTACAATGGATCTGTCTGATACCTTTTGAGACTACATGAAAATGAAAAATCTTTAAAATCTATCCATCTAGCTGAAACACATGACAGCTAGTTATTAGATACCCCATTTTAATCATCAAAAACCAGTCATCAAATGTGAATCGTGTATTAAGGCTTCTGCTGATTCCTATAGATCTGTTACAAAAACTCTTATTCCTCCCACATTATTCATGCAAGACAGAGAAGCTCAATGATGGAAACGCATTTGTAGAGTTTCTTTCACTTAGATTTGATTATGCATGTATAGAGGACAAGATCCAAATATAGCACATATTTGATACAGTTTTAAAAGGTCATGGTATTTTGGTAAGAAACTAAGAATACATGGCTATACAAAAATTATTTCCTAAAATTATTTCCTATTGTAGGCAGAGCATTGACTGCAATCTCCAAATTTGCATATGGTATTAAACTGGCTCAGAATATCACAGCTAAAAATTAGATTTTATATAGCTGATAATTTTAATCCATGATAACTCTCAACATCTAGTGAATTGATTCCTTTCTTTGAATTTTTTTTTATCTTTTACAAAAAATATTTAGGTCTTTCTTATTTTAGTGAAATTCTTATTTTCTCCTACAACTATTCACAGGTGATTAAATTCTTTTTAATCCATGTGATATAAATATATAGCCTAATTTTCCATTTTCTCCTACAACTATTCACAGATGATTAAATTCTTTTTAATCCATGTGATATAAATATATAGCCTAATTTTCCATTTGATTAATTTTTGCACTAAAATATGAGATAAATGTATACGTCAAAGAGTAAATGTTAAATACTGGGTTATTTTCTGCCATATATTTATAGCATTCTATAAACATAAACATGAACCAAAAATACACTCATAAGTAATCATTAAGGTATTGATTTGTACATTACTCCAATATAACTGAAATTTATAGTATTATAAGACTAATGATGATTTTGTGTTACTTAGCAGAGTACTATGTATATATATATTAGTAATTTATCAAATGGTGTGCAGACAACCAAGAGAATTTTTGATTTATTGCTCCACATTTTCTGTAACAATATTGCTTGTTTACTCCTATGAGTAGATCATATATGGTATGAATATATATCACACAAGACTGGTTTGATTTGCCATGTCACAGCTACCATAGCTCCTTACTGAGCAAATAGCATGATACTTATTGCAGCGAGCCCTCGTGCCTTGACTTACCAGTAAATGGTGATCAATAGTGGTATGCATAACTACCATAGTGGGTCCATCACAAACAATATTGTCATCACACATTGGTACAGTTGCACTATATTTCTCTCACAAATGCAGTAGGGAATTAATGTATCTCGGTGTCATCACACATTGGTACAGTTGCACTATATTTCTCTCACAAATACATTAGGGAATTAATGTATCTTGGTGTCATCACACATTGGTACAGTTGCACTATATTTCTCTCACAAATACAGTAGGGAATTAATGTATCTCGGTGTCATCACACATTGGTACAGTTGCACTATATTTCTCTCACAAATACAGTAGGGAATGAATATATCTCGGTGTAATCACACATTGGTACAACTGCACTATATTTCTATCGCAAATACAGTAGGGAATTAATGTATCTCGGTGTCATCACACATTGGTACAACTGCACAATATTTCTCTCAAAAATAGAGTAGGGAATTAATGTATCTCGGTGTTATCACACATTGGTACAACTGCACAATATTTCTCTCAAAAATAGAGTAGGGAATTAATGTATCTCGGTGTCATCACACATTGGTGCAACTGCACAAATATTTATATCACAAATACAGTAGGGAATTAATGTATCTTGGTGACTGAGGGTTAATGTAAAAGACTCCTTGCTGGTAATAAAAAACAATAGCATATGTAGTGATAAAGCTTTTTTTTTTAGTGGAACAAAATAGCAGTAATCTTTGCAACATATAAATTAATCTTGAATTAATCTCTTTGCCCTATATTCAGTTCATTGCAGACAAAATGGCAACATATTTTATATCTAAATGTCTTTTATGTGTTACAGTGGAACATTAAAAAAGACCCATCTGTTTCCTTTTAAAATACAAGTTTGACTATATATAAACATGTGTAGTAATTTATACAAGTCCTAAAATCATCTTTGTCTAGCTTTTATGTACAATATGGCCAATAGATAGGTACCAAAATCTTCTGACCAATGCTGGTTTGAGCAAGGTTATTGATTGGATTGCTTTAATGTGTACTCAAAGTTAACTAGCTGTTGGTGAAGTGGCCACATGCTCCCCTCATAGTATGATTTTAAAAGAAGGCATACCAAATTTTATCTTCTACTGTGGCATGGAATGGGAACAATTTCTTGAACTGACGTGTCCTATGGGAGATAAATGTGGAGTTTTGATGAACTCAGATGAACAGAAAGAGCGATTTGGAATATATTGGTTTAGCATGCTTAGTTAGAGCTAGAATTAATGTCTGTTCAATTCCATTATGTTTGTAAAAGTAATAACAACAAAAATACACTAAATACTAATCTTGCTTAAAAAAAACACCCAACAACAACAACTCTTGACTCCTTTTATTTTTTATTACATTAAAACTCAGTTGAGGTATGGAATTTTTAATCTCTGTATCTGCTCCAGTCCAAAGTGAGTGCTCCACAAGGCTCAGTGGGAAAGGTGTATAGCACTTATACCAACCTGTGGTCCACAGCTGGTTTGACAGGCCATGGTATGTACTATCCTGTCTGTCAGATAGTGCATATGAAAGATCCCAACATTAAAAATAAATAAAAGATCCGATAAGAGCAGCTTCGTTAATATTGTGACAGTGGGTTTCGTCTCTGCTACTAACACTAATCTCTGTCATGGACAGACACCACAAGAAGCTGAGTCCTGTGCCCAAGACAGCATGCTTGAACCTTAATTGGATATAAGCACGGAAATGAATTCAACCAACCAATAGCTGCTGGTTAACCAATGTGTTGGGCTGTTGTTAAACAATCCTTTGTTTCTTTAGTTTGGTTTTGTGTTGGGTGATGGAAATATGTAGGCCAGAGCAGTATTGACCAAATGCAAAAATAAAGTAGAGCACATTGATTTTTATCTTATCATCGGCTATTGGACATCATACATATGGTCATTCTAACATATGTCTTTAGAGGAAACCCACTGCAACCACATAGTCTACTCATTCAGATAAGCAACAAGGGATCTTTTATATGCACCGTCCCATGAACAGGACAGCACATACCATGGTCTTTCATAAACCAGTTGGAACGGAAAATAGCCCAAATGGCAAATGGGTCCACTGAGAAGGATCGATCTGACGACTGACCGGTTCACAGGCAGACTCTCTACCATTTGAACCAGATCTCACTCCCTGACCAAATGCAAGTACCATGTTCTCATAAAACATTTCAGAATGGACAAATTGGCATCTGATTAAAAGTACAAGTTAATAGTGTCTAGCTATGCACATTTTGATGTTTTATTTCATACTCTTAATATTATGATACCCTGTGGATCTGTCTACTTGAGTATGGTCATCACAGATCGTGGCTGGAAATCATGTACTCATTTTTACCTGTGATTCTGAACTAAATTGTTTATATATGCTTTCATTAACTTGTTTTACTCAATGTTTTCAAGCTGAAAGAAAGTTCTTTATGATAGATTACATGGTGTGTGAGTGTGTGTGTGTATGCATGTGAGTGTGCATGTTTGTATGTATGTGGTAAACAACATCATAATTATGCAAGTGTAACTTTGTTAAAGTGTTTTAAAAATCCATCCACATTTTTCTTGTAACTGTATAAACTTTATGCGCAAAATGTAATATATATATATATACTCAACAAAAAAAGAAAGTATGCATATTGAAATATTTTTGTTTCATGGGATGGTCATAGTAATGGTCCATTGGCAACAAACACATGCACAACTCCTCCTAAATAGTGTGGTTATTCAATTCCAGAATTTATGCCATGAATGTCGTCTGGTTTATGAAATAAATTTACTATTGATTATACGAATACTTTCTTTTTTGGTTGAGTATATTATTTAGATATATAAAGCCATTTGTTAACTCCATCAGAAGGAGAGTGATAAATTAACATGTAACTCTATAGTGAATAATAAAACTGTCATGAAAATAAATTAAGTTTTAAACCAGCACTGATCATATATTTTTTTTAATGTCTCATTAATTAACTTTCATATATACTTAAATAATGACCATCATATTTCAAGTGGTCTGCCAACTTTTTTCTTTATCTCTTTATCAAAACAGGTAGTTGATCACAGATTCGTAAAAATAAAAATCATTTACTTTGAAATAAAATGAAATTAAAATGTTGTTTGAGTTTGTGTGGGTTTAAACCCTAAGAATATATGTTGATATAATTTAGGGTTTTCTTTTGACGCAAATGGACAGAAACAAATACTTTTACCTGTATGGAGAAGGTTAATGTATTTTTGTTTTATTGATGTAAAAGCTGATGCCACAGACAGATTATAATTTTAGTGCTATTAAGTTGTGACCGAGTTCTGTAAGCTACTTATAGATTTATTTTATCCACTGATGGCAAATTGTAATAATGGTATCATGAGTAGTACATGCATGATTTATAACTGAGGAGTGGGATGTAGCAAACAGTAGCATCTCTGCCTGTGAACCGGTCGGTCGTTGGATCGATCCTTCTCAGTGGGCCCATTTGCAGTTTGGGCTATTTTCTATTCCAGCCAGTGGTTCACAACTGGTTTATCAAAGGCCATGGTATGTGCTGTCCTGTCTGTGGAACAGAGCATATAAAAGACCCTTGCTGGTTATCAGAAAGAGTAGCCTATGTGGTGGCAGCAGGTTTCTTCTAAATACATGTCAGAATGACCGTATGATAGACGTCCAATACCCAATGATAAGATAAAAATTAATGTGCTCTAGAGGCATCGTTAAATAAAACAAACTTTACTTTACTTTGATTTGTAACTGCTGCGTTGATGATATAGCACACTCGTATTACAACATTGATTGTCTGAAATGAATATCCCATAAGATTTACTTAATTTTAAATGTCAATACAGTATATAGCAGTGCTTTTTTTAGGGTAGTCTGGAAGTCTGGGATTCACTAAAATCATTTAGGATGCTCTACTTTTACTGAAGGTGAGCCTCTGTGGTCCAGTGGTAGAACATAGGATTCTAAAATGGAAGACTGTGGTTCAAAACCCATTGGTGGGTGCCTCACACTTGACTATTTGTCAAAATTACCAAATGTTTGTCATCCAGTAGCCGATAATTAATAAATCAATGAGCTCTAGTGGTGTCATTAAACAAAAACAAACAAAAAACCCACCTACTTTTACTGAAAGCAAGTGCAACACTCTCCTTATCTGTTTATGTGATTCCTCTGTGGAACATTTTTGGATTGTGTTGGCCTCTCTAGATGGGTGTGTTTTTGTTTCGGGAAGGTCATTAAACCAGTATTCTCTTCTCTAGATGTGTTAATAGGGAGTCCTTATGCTTTCTGTTCACTGACTTTAATCACATCTAAATTAAATTTGAAACATCAATATTTACAAACAACATGGAAATGGCAATGATACTGTATAAGGAAAGCATATTTATTCTTTATGAAGGTTTTAAAATGATCTTAATTGAATTAAGCAAATAATGCTTTTGTGTGTACAGTCAAACTTGTCTTAAGCAGCTTCCCGTGGAATAACATAAAGTTATCTCTTAAGACAGGTGACTACTAGTATTTAATATAGTTTATTTTGTACTAAATTACATTATTCATACCTTTTATGAGAAATATTATTATATTATATTTTAACAACCCCTGAAATTGTCCGTGACAATTTGAAATGCTGTGGAGATTGCCATGGAGTTTTTCATTCTCCATAACACTTTTATTTGCCACAGACTACTTTTTTTTTTCCAAGTTTTATTTTTTTCTTATTATTAAAAATAAAGTAGCGAAAATTGCTGTGGAAAATGCTATGGACCATTTGTCAACAGCATCTATTTTGCCCTGAACATTTTCTTAATACTATTTACCAACTACATGTGTGTATATTTGTGTATTTTCAGGGGTAGACAAACAACTTCAAGTTCCTTAAGCCATGGCCTTTTATCTCAGCAAGCACAGTCACCGCAACGGAATAATATGCAAAACCTCTCCCCCAGTTCTGCTGGCCCCAAAATTGCTGGTAAGTAACTGGTTTGATAATTTATGGAATAATATGCAAAACCTCTCCCCCTGTTCTGTTGGTCCCAAACTGGCTGGTAAGTAACCAAGTGTTAAATAATTTTAAGATAACTATCCCTGTGGAGAGTCAATCAACTAGAATAATGGTAGGTTTTAGTAGAACAATGTCAGATTTTATACCTTACCGTAGACACAAATATTTTTGTGGCTAAAAAAATGTTCGCCTTCCAAACTTTCATTTTACATTTTAACGAAGAATTATTGTCGCGACCGCATCCCCCCAATAAGAAAAAGAATAAGAATAAAAATAGCAAAACTGACCAAATTCCTTTCAGTTTATACACTTTGACATTCTCAGAATGTTATAGGCCTATTTCTTTCCAATAAGAAAGGTTATTGACTGAACATGCACATGATGCAAAGACAAATAGTATATATTGGTAGTACTCACAAGTTTCCATTCAGATTAACTAAGAATGTAATTCACAATTATTGTTGAATAATCACATATAATTTTTATAAAGATAAATAAAACAGACTGAAATCAATGTAAGTACGAAATGTCACTTAACATGAGACCATGCCAGTAACTTGGTGCTATTAATACAGTTTTCACAGCAAAATTGCAAATAAGTTCACGCGTAATTGTATTCACAGCACTATCAGCAGGTTTGCAGTTTTTGTGGTATATTTTATTCGCAAAACGTTTTGCATATATAGTATGATAAATATCCAGAGTTAGGACGTTGTAGGACATTGTAAGACAAAACCAAAACATTATAAGACAAAACTGGAACTTTGTAATACAAAACCAGGATATGGTCAGACAAAAGTAGAAAACTTAAAACAACCCTAAATACTTGAAGACAAAACTAGAACATTCTAAGACGAAACCAGGACATTATAAGACAAAATCAGGACATCATAAGACAAAACCAGGACATTATAAGATAAAACCAGGACATAAGACAAAACCAGGACATAAGATAAAACCAGGACATAAGATAAAACCAGGACATTATAAGACAAAACCAGGACATTATAAGACAAAACCAGGAACTTATAACATAAAACTAGGACATTATAAGATAAAACTAGGACATTATAAGATAAAATCAGGACATTATAAGATAAAATGAGGATATTGTAAAATTATAGAAGAAAAAAGACCCCCCCCTCCAGCTCCTACTCCCAACATTGCCAGAAAGAACCAACTGATGTTAAGATGAGCCTAGGTTATTAACTAAGCTTTCACTCAAATTTCCAGTTGTTTTCATCATTATCCTGCCTTTATATTTCTCATCTCTGTGCCAGCTGTTTCTCAGCTTTCTCTTGATGTTTTGCAATGATTTCTATAATTGCCTGTCTTTTAATGTAATCGGTTGCTATCCTCCGAACATGGCCTGTCCAGCTACATTTCCTCTTTCTAATTTGATGTTCAATTGGATTTTTTATTTATTTTTTCCCTCAGCGTTTCATTGCTAATTGTTTCTGGTCACCATATCCCATACATTCTTCTATGTTAATTGTTTATGAAAGCAAATCTTCCCAGGCACAGTTTTTTTTTACGATTCTGTCTGATCTCTATTGAGCTTTATGTTGGAGTTAAAACTTCATGGCTTGGTTGGTTCTCACAACAAATCAATGAAAGTTTTAACAAATCCTGAACTTCTGTTTTTCCTTCAGTTGCATATGCATATCCATCCTATCAGATTTGATTGAAATATATTTTTTTGTGATTGCTGTTTGTTGTGTGTACTAGATTTAGAATACGGTGTTGCTGCTGACAACAGCATGTGGAAATTTCCCTGTTGGCCCAGTTTGTAGAGCAATGGGATCACAAACAGACATGGTTCAAAATACTGTCTGAATCGGTGAATCATGTGGTGGGTTACTGGATCAATCCCTCATAGTTGAAGATGCAATTTGATGATAGGCTGTGTGTCTCAAGTGTGGTGGGTTACTAGATCAATCTCCTTTAGAAGATCAATTTGCTATTTATCAATTCAAGCCAGTGGTCAATGACTGGTTTACCAAAGGCTGTGTTATATAATAGTGCATATAAAAAAAACCTCTTATGCTAATTTAATGAGTAACCTATGTGGTTGCAGTGGTCAGTAATTGGTATAATGAAGACCATGATATATGCTGTCCTTTCTGTGAGAAAATACACCAAAACGAGCCACACTAATGTTGAGAAATAGTAGTATATGTGGCCGCAGCAGATTTTCTCAAGAAGCATGAGTCATAAACACTGTAGAAGAAACAATGTGCTAGAGAGTCATTCAACAAACATTAAGTTTATCTGCATTATTAAAATAAAGATAATTTTGTACGTAACATTTATTTTATGGAGTTAAGCCAAAATATAATGTTCTTCTGTCTCACTTCAGATAATTATGTTTTGTAATTTAATACACACGCCATAAACATAACATAAAGTAAACATTAATTTTCTATTTTAATTTTCTCAAGAGGGCTGTTTGTCCATGACCAGGAATAAAATCAAGATGAAAATGAAACCAAATATATTTCTCATAAAATAACAATATGGAATATCTAGCATTGAGGTTATAGTGTTATGTATAATGATTGCATTATCTGGTGACTTACTGTGAACAGATTTATATAATTTTGCTAATACAAAATAACTTGGATGAAATAAAATTAAATATATATAAATTTACAGTGTAAAATAACATCAATTTTAACATATGATTTTATTCAATTTACGTTGCATTATTATTACAGTATAAGAATATAAAAATATATTTAATTTTATGTTACAATGGCTGTACTAGGCATTATAATTGTATTATGTAATCTTCATCAGATTTATTTATATTTTAAAAATATTAAACAAGGATGAAATAAAACAGACATAAAATAGGGATCAAATAAATAAAATAAAACATATTTATTTATTTAACAACCTCTCCCACCTCCCACCATCCCAGCACAAAAGTAAACATCAGCTATTGGGGGTCACACTGGTTACAACAAACATTTTTTTCTAACCTATATACAGTTTTTCTAACACATATACAAATCAATCACATTAAAATGTATATGCAATATATTGACATGAAACAAATTAATAACTAAATCCCTGGTAAATAAACACAAATTCAGTATATTACTGATGAAAAATAAAATGTGTTTCTTGTATATACCTTGTAACAAGGTACATACTGACAGCAATATCTGGTGACGTACTTACTGTCAACAGATTTCAATAGTATATCTACTTTGATGTTAACTTTTCTACATCAGCAAGTTGATTGATATTAAAAGTACATCTATGGATAAACATGATAATATCTGGCATACACTTACTGATAACCTCTCCAGCTTATCTAAAAGTACTTTTAACAGTTGTTTACTGTAAATCATTAAATAATTGCCATAAACATTTAGTGATTTCTGATTTAGTGCATATCTCAATAAGGAGAAATAATACCATGATTATAATAGAACTTACCGTCATTTGCTTTCATTTTATACATATATGCAAAAAACAATTATGTCAATTTTTGTAATTTTGGCCCACTTAGAAAAGCACAGAATCAAATCTCTTAGACATGTTATTTTGCATATTGAGGGCAGCCTTTATAAAAAGAATCTTAATTATAAGTATTCTGATTTTACATGATATTTAACTTTTAAATTTTCTCAAAGGTACTATTTTGGACATAACTGTTTTTTGTAGTCAGCCCTCGATATATAAACACTTTCCTATCTAAAAGAAATTAAAATATCCTTCATACCTAATTTTGGAGAAATTAAAGAAAGGAAGAAAAAGGAATATTTAACGACACCTCAGCTTTGTTTATACAACAGATATACAACAGTCTTCATAGAAAAAGAAAACCTGCTGCTATCATATAGGCTACCGTACTCTTTCTGATTAGCAGCAAGGTTCTTTTATATGCCAATCCAACTGTTAACAGACCAGTTCTGAACAACTGACTGGAACAAAAAATAGCCCAAATAGATTTACTGAAGGGGAGGGATTGGAAGACCCATCTCACCTCAAGTATTTTTGTAACATAAAGCTCAATTTTAGAGTTCAAAAGCAAAAAAGCTAATGACATGTTCGCAGTCAATTTAATGTAGTTTTACCTTTTTTGTGGCAATACGTTACGTAAAACTGACAGCATATATCATGAATTAGTAAATGTTTGCATCACATTTTATGTCAGTTTACCTTCTTTTTTTTGGCAATATTTTATGTAAAACAGACCAGTAATATAGGAATTAATAAATATTTATATGTACACTGTGATTCGTACAAAAAATAAAATAATTGTCCTAGTTGTAGGAAGATGAATGTAAACATCCCACAGATTTTAGATAATATGACAACAGTGTTGAAGTTTTCTTTTGTAGTTACTACTTCATAAGTGGATGTACTCTTAGTTTAATCTAGATCTAATCAGTTAGGACAAGACCTTCAGACACTTCAGATAGTCTGACTGATGACTTTATCTTAGATGAGGTGATGTGGCTCTTAACGGGTGTAATAATTATTTTAATCCATGCTTCTGCCCAGTCAGGTCTATATAGCTGAACATGATATGAAGTACACTGTGTATAATGGCCATTTCAGACCATCAATTAAGTTTCAAAAATTGTATCACAAATGTTTACCACATAACCATTTCACATCTAAACTCACAGAATGATCAAGGAATAAGTCAAAAGATATTTTAAAGATTATTAAAAATGAAAAGGATGGGGCATTCCAAAGTTAGAACAAATGGTAATGGGGGAAAAATTCAAATTAGTGTTGAAGGGATTAGTGGTTTGTACCCCTATGGATCTGGATCTGCGTATAAATCTTGAAAAAATTGTACTAGCAAATCACACAAAACAATTATCACTAAATATGATGTGATACATTATATTTCATGTCTAGTGATTCCTTATAAAAGCCATTTAAATGGGTGTCTTCATTGTATGAGTAAATGAAAATATTTTAACCTTTTACTAGGTTTATTAGGGGGTTGTTATAGACAGGTTTATTTCTAATTGGTTGAGCTAAAAATAATCAATGGATGGTAAAAGATGACATTCAGGAAATGATATTAATATTGCAAATTAAAGGGCTATGAAGAAGTTATTTGGTGCTCTGTAATTTAGAAAGGTGTATCCAAAATGGCAGACAGTACTTCCTGTAATACCTGCAATAACCTATGTCTGTAATGAACTACTTTGTGATCAAAGTCCTTTGGGTTTATTTTAGTAGCTCTCTAAAGAGAGTTTATAAAAATAGACACCATCTTATTTTGAACTACTTGATATTCAAGTAGTATATCTCACTTCCATACCAATTAACATTGAAAGTGCCATTAATTTAAATGTATGAGCTCACAAGTCATCAAGTAAACGAAATAAGGATGTGAGTACCCATGGTTAACCATTCATACTTACAACTTTACCTTATTCTCAAGTAAATGAGATAAGGATGTGAGTACCCATGGTTAACCATTCATATTTACAACTTTACCTTATTCTCGAATAAATGAGATAAGGATGCAAGTACATATGGTTTATCGAGTATCCGTGATTAACCGTTTATACTTTCAATCTTACCTTATTCATGCAACAAAGAATTAAAATTGGTTAATACAAAAACAATGACAAAACATAAAGTGAAATAAAATTCTTTATTTCCTCATTGTAGTTACTTCATATCTTGCTAGAAAACATTCATATAATATCAAGTAAAATAGTTTTTTAGCTAGCATACTGCTTAATTATCATGCCAGTTATATCTTCTATCCACATACTTATTTATAAAATAACATTAATTAGAGAATGTGACCGAAGACAACATTTAATACTTAATTTTTGCCTCACCTTTATACCTTGGAACAGTATTTTTATGCACTAAAAAGTATTGTTATCCATTCCTCACTTTTAATACTTAATGTTTTCTGTGAATACCATTTGCAGTGCACCACGACTGGTATATCAAAGACCATAGTATTTTCTGTCCTGTCCATGTTAAAGTGCATATAAATGCTCCTTTGCTGCTAAAGGAAAAAACCTTGAAAATTAGTTGTCTACCAACAGATTCTCTGGATACTTTGAACATTGCTAATTCAGTTTTTATTTTCTATACATACATACTTAAATCTATAAGAAATCACATATAGACATCATTCTAACAAGTTTATATTGACAATGATGATAAAATGTATATCTTTCTAAACAAAGCAGAGTGTCTTTAAGCCACTACAGTTTTTTGTTGTATGAGATAGTTTTATTGCAATCTTTAAACAGTGATAAAATGGTACTACAGAAGTGATAATAATATTGATATGGGTAGCTAGCATCCTGTCATTTGGGGTGGTTTGTTGTCACCATTCCCATGATGGTAGTAACAAACTATGATGATGTAAAACAACAGACTTTGGTACATTGGTTGACGTAGATTGTTGATAGTGTTAACGTCATCATGTACGTATATGTGATTAAAGCAAGTCAACAGTCCCTGTCTTGTCCTATATCCACAATACAGGGATGTACTTTAAAGATAACTGTTATCATTAGTTCATTGATTAGATGTTTACCCCACAGTGGATCATGTTCCAGTTTTAGAAGTGTCCTGTTACATACTGAAGCATTGACAACAATGTCAAGTCATTTGTGATGATTTAACTGATTTTCCTACTTATGTCCAATTTTAAAGGTTCAAGTATTGGACTTGTAACTCAGCTATCTGGACTGGGTTGCCTGTCTAGGATAGAATTAGTGGGTTGAAATGACGTAAGAAATATGTTCATTTCTCATATGCCTCTCAGCCATTTTACCTTAACTCTCATGACATTTCTTTAAAAAAAACTAATCACTGCTTCAGAACCAAAAGGGTATAAGTTGGGGTAGCAGGTAATGGAGAAAAGAGCCAAAAACTGTTTCTCACCTAGACACAAGTTCTATGTGGGATATCTTTTGATTTCAAGATAAATGCGGGATAGCTTCAGAAACCTACATACACCCTTTGTGCACCTGATACAGCTCACTTTGGGGCATTCAGTGATACCAGTAAATGCCAAACCCAGATTTACACCTTTTGGTTCTGAAGCAGGCTAATATTAAATAATTCCTCAATATCTCCTCACAATTTGTTTACTGCATTATATTTTGTCAAGACATCAACCAAGTACAATATGTTGAAATTATAAGTGTTGGCTTTCATCTGGAAAATTATGATTTGAAAACCATTACTCATGTTCTAAGCTACTTATTGAAGACTTACAGGAATCATATTGATATTATTTAGTACATTTGTACACAATATATTACAAATGTTTTGCCATTCTTAATTCTGATTCATGAACACCTGTTATCACCACTGTGTTGACAGTTATTCATGAGTAGAAACTTTCACTATTTCATCTATATATCCATGGAATGCTTTGTGCAGAGATAGTTTTCAACTAGATAATGCTTTTGTTGTTTTGTATTTTGTATGTGAAAGACAGAAAAGCACATACCACTTGATTTGCTAAACTTATTTTGAATACTAGATAAAATAATTTCTTTTTTGATGGTTAGATTTATGTGAGTCTGTATCTTGCAGTATAACAAATTTGATAATTTCCTTACCATTTTTGAACATTAGAGAATTTGTATATCTTAACAGATTTCGTGCATTTTGTCCACATTTCTTGACTTTTTATTTATACCTTCA
Organism: Symmetromphalus regularis; assembly: GCA_032355785.1. NCBI lineage: Eukaryota > Metazoa > Mollusca > Gastropoda > Neomphalida > Neomphalidae > Symmetromphalus > Symmetromphalus regularis. The sequence goes on along the minus strand of JAULBS010086854.1, from coordinate 2,421 downwards.
TTCTCTAATTCCCTATATGTAACTGACCAAAAATATGTTCTTGTCTTCAAATATAAAACGATCTTCATTTTTTAAAAGTATTTTCCTTAATTTGTATAATTTCCTATGGGTATTACATCAAATTTCAGAGATAAATCTCTGGTTTAAGAAACCTGATTACTTGGTTTCGGTGAAATCTCAGAACATTTTTTCCTCATTTTATGAGTTTTATTCAGGTCCATTTGAATGCAAAATTAATATGAAGAATATTCCTGTTATATTTTTATTTTTTTAAAGCTTATTATTTTAAATTCTGCATAAAATATGTTCACTGATCTCATTTGATATACTTATAATACCATCTTGTTTTTTGGTGCCCTTTGGGGTTTAGCGAGAAATTAAAAAATTGCAACCACGAGATGTCTGTGTGTGACAAAGGGCAATAGAAAAGTGCATATTATAAAAGATTTAGTATGGAAAAAATATGATGCTGTGAGAAATTGTTCACATGTAGCTACACCCCTGATATGTTATATTTGGTGGATGGTTAATATTAAAGTCTGCTGGCTGTTTTTTGTGACAGAATGGTATTCATAGACACAACAAGGTTGGTTTTTTTATGATGAAGACCAATGTTGAATGTGTTATGGAACTGAGTGAATTAATCATCCGTGTATATGTTATATTTTTTAATTTCTCTCAAATCACTTGAAAATGAAATATATTAATGAATATTAGTAAAGATATTCTATCTAAAGATTTGACCATAGTTGTTTGACTTCTGAGGCAAATTCAAAATATAAGATGGCTTCTATGAGTTATTTCTTGTGTAAAGACAGAGAGACAGGCAGGTGGACAAAGCAAACAGATTAAAAACATATCCTAGTCCATTCAGATTTACAAGAAAAAAATGAGTGGGCAGGTTGATTACTGTTGTTTTTGTCTTTTTAAATTTAATTTATATTGATTTTTCTAACAATGACTTGGTGAATGCAAATGTCAGTTCTGCAATTAAGGTCATGTGATTCATAGAATGTGTTCTATGATTCACGGGAACATCCAAAATAAATGTAATGCATAATAAGTAGATGGTAAAAAAATTGCCTATTTCTCTTATGTAATTATAGAATGCTTGTGTAATATTCTTGTGATTATTTTGCACTTTTTCCTAAATGACATTTACAAACTTCAGTCTGTGATATTTGCAACACATTTAAAAAAACATATTTCTGGATTTCTTCTTCTAAAGAAGGAATATTTTGTGACGGTTTATTGATTTTACAATCAGTACTCTGTTCTATTTTTTATTCAATGCATCTGGCATGAAACCAGTAATATTGTTTGACAAGGCAAGTTGCATCTGATTTATTTTGAAGCCTTATTTTTCCAGATCCTGTTTTATAACAGAAACAAGGAAGTAGGCAACCTTTATTAAGTAACCTACTTTGTAAATTGAGACAATATCAGTCATTTTTATTTAGATAAATATCAATATTGTTCTATAAATAAAAATTAGAATAATTGCTGTAATCATGAAAAATGAACAAATTGACTGTATTTAAAATTTTCACAATTTCATATATTTTTCTGTTTCAGAAAAAATGGTTAAATATGAAAATGAATTAATTCACTATATTTTTAATATGTAAACTTAAGAAAGTGTCTTCTTGATATTCATGGCCAATTAAATTAACATCAAATTTTTTAAAAGAATTATGTTCAGATTTTTTATGAGAAATTTATTGACTGTTAAACATCTAAGCATTAAAACAGTGCAAAAGTTAACAGAGGATATGAATGCTTTATTACATCTAACTGAAAAGAATAACCTATGGGAATGGGTTTGTTCTATAAACTGTGCATTACAAATATCATATGCCAGTTTTATATGTGTGGATTTCATAAAACTGGGTTATATAAAAACCTAGGTTAACACTGGCTCACAAAACATGCTGAAACCACAGTGACAAATTACTTGTTATGCATATAATTGTAACCTGATTTTAACCTAGTATTATCAAAACCCAGGTATGAAAAGGACAACACCTAGATCCATGATTTAACCCAGATTAATTCCTTAAATTTTCATAAATTATCAACCTAGACAAGAAACTGGTCCCATGACACTTTGCCACTGTGTGATGGGTGTCATGAAAAACTCTTTTCCTTTCCTTGTCTGCTGGTATTGATTTCTTATAAAAAGGATTATTACCTGTCTTGTCTACTAGTATTGTTTTCTTATAGAAAGGATTATTACCTGTCTTGTCTGCTGATATTACTTTCTTATAGAAAGGATTATTACCTGTCTTGTCTGCTGGTATTGTTTTCTTATAGAAAGGATTATTACCTGTCTTGTCTGCTGGTATTGTTCTATAAACTGTGCATTACAAATATCATATGCCAGTTTTATATGTGTGGATTTCATAAAACTGGGTTATATAA
>JAULBS010086843.1:0-18078 GCA_032355785.1 Symmetromphalus regularis | reverse complement strand
TTAACAGAGACATTGGAGGGGGATTAACAGAGACATTGGAGGGGGATTAACAGAGACATTGGAGGGAAGTTAACAGAGACATTGGAGGGAGACTAACAGATACATTGGAGGGAGGTTAACAGAGACATTGGAGGGAGATTAACAGAGACATTGAAGGGAAGTTAACAGAGACATTGGAGAGAGACTAACAGCGACATTGGAGGGGGATTAACAGACATTGGAGGAAGACTAACAGAGACATTGGAGGGAGATTAACAGATCAAGGCACGATGCGCCGAATTTCAAGTGTATACGAGGTTATGCTTGATTCACAATTATTGGGTGGGGGGGGGGGGCTAGAGCGTGCCTGTGCGTTCTGCAAGTGTAAGGAGGGGTTAACATGGTGCTGAACTCTTTTCAGTGCTATACGAGAAAAAGAAACAAATGGTTTGGTATTAGAGGAAATTGGTTCGTATTACACAGAATACACGAGTGTGTGAATTTTGTCTTGTAAGAAACCGTCTGCATTGTTACAGCATATTCCTTTTTATTAGGTATTATCAGTGAAAAAGCCCTAATAGCTCCACAAAACATAACTGTAAAGTAAAGTTTGTTATATTTAACGACGCCTCTAGAGCACATTGATTTTTATCTCATCATCGGCTATTGGACGTCGTACATATGGTCATTCTGACATATGTCTTTAGAGGAAACTCGCTGCCGCCACGTAGGCTACTCTTTCCGATAAGCAGCAAGGGGTCTTTTATATGCACTGTCCTATAGACAGGACAGCACATACCACGGCCTTTGATGAACCAGTTGTGAACCACTTGTTGGAACAGAAAATAGCCAAAACAGCAAAAGGGTCCACTGAGAAGGATCGATCTGACGACCGACAACATCACTGGCGGACTCTCTACCATTTGAGCTACATCCCGCTCCCAAAACATAACTGTAGAAACAAAACATAATTTGGAAAAACACAATTTTGGTTGTTTTGTTTAACGACACCAGAACACATTGATTTGTTTAACGACACCACTAGAGCACTTTGATTTGTTTAACGACACCACTAGAGCATTGTTTTGTTTAACGACACCACTAGAGCACATTGATTTGTTTAACGACACCACTAGAGCACATTGATTTGTTTAACGACACCATTAGAGCACATTGGTTTGTTTAACCACACCACTAGAGCACATTGGTTTGTTTAACCACACCACTAGAGCACATTGGTTTGTTTAACCACACCACTAAAGCACATTGATTTGTTAACCATCAGCTACTGGATGTCTAGATCGAACTTGAAGTAGTTTTATAACGTGCCCACGTCCAGTTTGGTTCGGGCACGCTCGCCACGGGTCCTGTGTCGTTAAACAAGGGCACTGGGTCCGGGGTGAAAAGAAGAATACTAGATGTCAAACATTTTGAAATGTAGTCAAGTGTGAGCCTGCCTCCAATTGGTTTTGAACCACGATCACCTTAAGTGTCCGATTGCAATACATAAATGTTCTTGAGACGTCTGTGGTAGAACTAGGTGGGAGTAGAGTGGAGTCTGAGAACTGACGTAGCGGTGAGAACACTCGTCATGTGGCAATGATTAACACTGTTCTGCACTTTACGTTGGATACAACAACAATTGATACAAAGCTTGTGGAAATGTCTGCAGGTTGTCAGTATTCTACACAAACAGAAGTTACGCAATGTTCATCTACATACGCAGTCCGTATCATCTGTATGATTTCAAGCACCACTGAGTCATGATGAATGCATGCCGTCACGTTTTGGTCAAATCCTTCAAGTTTGTATTAGAACAAGTTTTTGTCCTCAAAATTTTGTAAAAACTGGAATCCGTATTTCGTTTACAAAAACATAATTATTTTTGGTATAATAGATGATAAAATGGCAAAAAATATAAACTGATTAATTATCAATATTAAATATATTTATTAAATGAAAATAGTTAAAAGACATCTATGTATTAATACTATGAAAGTTGTTCTACAAAAGAAATTTCAAATAAAAAAATATATATCTATTTTAAAACTGTGAATATGATAAATTTAACATTGAATGGTCCAAATGGCTAAATATCTTCGATTAAAACAAAAACAAAACAAAAACAACTATGATCTTATCAGCAATATAAAAATGTCTACAGTATCAATTGTACAAACAATATTCTTGTTTTATCTCTATTATTGTTATTACTCCATCCAAGCTATGATTGTATTATAATCACTATAATTTTTAATTAACTAATTAATCACCTTTTTTTCATTTATCTTTGTTTCTCTCTTTATTGACCACCCCTATAATACAAAAGCCAATTCTCTTTTTTCTTCTTCTTTCAACCTTGTTTTTCTCTGCATTACACTATCCTCAGAAAAAAATACATATAAATTAAATGTAGGTAGTCATATTCATTTATGATCAAATTGAAAGAATGTGCTGCCGTATTTTTTAAAATTATGTATTTATATTATATGTTTAATATGTATATTTAGTATGTATATGTTGTAAAGCAGAGATTTAAGGCTCTCCAACCTTGACTCTGCTTTTGTTTATGGGCACAATAATAAAAATAATAATAATTAAAAAAATATTGTAACATTTCCATTCATAGAAATGCGATTTCTTGCAAACAAAGACGTAATAACAAATAACTTATTCCTTGGAAAGATCTGGTACTATACGGCCATTACGAGTTTCACACAATACTTGTTCTGGCGTGAAGTCACGCAGTACGACTATATTCTTACCAAAAAAGAAGTTCCGTTTCTTTCTTTTGTACACGGAAAACGCGTTTTTAAGTACAATAACATTTTTGTTTAAATTTATATATATATTTTAACTAATACCTTGTAAATACATTAATACATTTTATATGGAACACTGTAGACTTCAGTATTCCTAATAATTATTTATTATAAACTCGTTTCCTAACTTTGCATGTCAGAAGAACAAAGGAGGACTATGCTCATGTAATTGTTATACATTTTATTAACCGAGATACTGTAATTCAGAAACTTTGTCTACGTCTTGACTCTGTTTTATTGATATACCACATTGCAAAGAGCATACAAGATAAAAAAAAAAATCACTACAACAGTACTGCTGAACCTTATCGATACGTATCACAAATGCTATATGCTATACAGTTGTGTTTATATTTTGTTTATAGCTACCGTTACTGCAGAACCTGATCGATACGTATCACAAATGCTATATGCTATACAGTTGTGTTTATATTTTATTTATAGCTACCGTTACTGCTGGTTACAGGCGGAGCCTAAGTTATATCTGTTGATAGAATTTCAGTCAACACACAGAAAGACGATTTCCTTTTCTTGAGAAGTAACTTTTATAATATAATATGTTAATAGTTAAATATTCATGCAAATAATAATTACCTTGTTGTTTAATTATAAAAACCCAAATATGTGTTGCAAACCCCCTATAAGATTATTTTTCTGTCCCTGGTAAGTAATTGATATCGATATATATGACTGTTCAGATATGTGAGTACAAACAAATGTAATTCTCTACAGCTGTCGCCTAAGTTCTATTCGCTTATATTAAAACGACAGTTCTCTTTTACAACTAAATTACTTAATGTGCACGGTTTTCAAATGACAGTTTACTTTTATAACTAAATTACTTAATGTGTGCACGGTTTTCAAACGACAGTTTACTTTTATAACTAAATTACTTAATGTGTGCACGGTTTTCCTCCATTATGATGTAGTATCAACTTTTTGACACGAGTTTCGTATATATTGGATATTCATAATTATGGATACCTTCTTTGATGTTTTACTAAAGAACTGTCACGGAGTACATGCATTGTATTTTAAGTTACTGTTGTTCCTTTGATTGTTGGATTACCTGAATAGAAAGACGTATTGCGTTGATAACATGGAACTGTTTGCCTTTTGATTAAAACTGTTTTTCTTCTATGGGATAACGTAAAAAGTAGGGAAACATATTATTTTTATTTATAATAATTTATGATTAAATCTTTAGAAGTTTTATTCAGACATACATATTTACTGATGAATTACTAATATCAGTTTACAGATGGTTTCTGGAGACGTCCGTACTATTTTGTAGTACTTAAATATGGTCGTCATATTTGTATGTTTAGTAATGTATAGATTATGATTTATTTATTTATTTAACGACCCCTTCCTCAACACAAAAATAAACAAAGCCTATTGGGGTCACACTATGATTAAATTGTAAACACAGATTACGATTTTTATAGAACAACAAAAGAGACAAGTTTATGCAAATAGATCAAATCAGCTACAGCAAGATCAAAATCAGGAGAAACAATCCAGTCTTTTCATTAACTTTGGGATGAAGGTGGATACGTGGTAACTAACATTTCGACCTCTTTAGGTCCCATAACATGTAGGATATACGAGGTTTTTTGAACATTGTTAGAAGAAGGCAAAATATTTTTAAAATTCATCATGGATCCATTTTTACTATTTGTGACAAAAAAGAAAGAAAAAAGACTATCTGGATTGATGGTTCGTGTGCATGTCGGCAGAAATAGCATATTTAGCATTTATTATTCTAATTTGTTCCTGTATGTAATAGTAGTCCGCCATGTTGAAACGTCTTTGTTCTTCCAAAGTGTGAAACAAAAATAAATCGCACAACTTACCTCAGCTGACCTTGAAGAGCATTCACAGCAAGCGAAACGTTTTAATTAATCAGAAAACTTTATTTTCAACGAATGATTGCAAATTAATCTCTTGATATTAAATTGATAAATATTTGAATTCTAAAATTCCACGTGGTCTAAATCACGCCAGGTAGAGATCATAGGATTTCCTTTTCAAACATGGCCGACATGTTCGTTATTATTGTATTGTCTGGGAACAAACATTAATTATCTTTAAATGTCTTCACTATTTATGTATTTTGACTTCATCTTTGAAATAAAAAGGTACTAGGTAAAAACAATTCACTGCAGTATACGTAATAGTATAACAATCTTAATTTTATCTGAAGCGAATTCGGAGCCGCTTACTAAAAGCTGCAAACAAGTGGACATTCACATGTCATCCTTTTAAGGATCAGATACAACATATAGTTGTTTGGTTTGGAATCTGAAAAGTATCAAACATAATGGAAAGTTACCTGGAGTCATGTTGTCCACACACTATATTTCTAATGACCTTGAGGTCATTTGTTACAGCTCGGTGAGGTCATTTGTTGCAGCTCGGTATGCTCGTCTTCAGTCTTTGCAATCAGGAGAAGGTGATGACGAAGGACCCCTGTATGTCTTTATCTTTAAAGAAATAGTTTCTTGTTTATGTTGTGTTTCTGACGGAATCGTCAAACACACACACGCCAATAACTCATCCAGTATGTGGCCGTAGATGGAAAACCACATACCTTCCATTTGTATTCACGCGCGCGGTTTGTATAGGTCAAACAAAATGTGATTGGTTCTTTCCATTTTCAATCGATTTTTATTTTCAATATGTGTCACATATTTTCTAAATATTTCTGACATTTTAATAATAAAAAAGGTATTTTCGACTATGTTTATTAGACTTTAAAAAATACAGTTGGATTATTATTATTATAACTATTATTATTACTATTATTATTGTTTTATTGTTACTGCTACTACTACTACTACTACTTTATTATTATTACTATTATTGTTTATTATTGTTGATATTACTACTACTATTACTATTATTATTATAATACAGCTTTTGTTTGTGTTGTTACTCCCTTCATCTAAATGTAAATAATGATAATAAACACGGTTAATTTGTAGCATCGTAAACATAAAAATCATCTTTTTAGAGTATTATTAATAGGTAGCTTGGTGGTAGATTTGGTATGTATGTATGTATGTATGTAGGTAGGTAGGTAGGAAGGAAGGTAGGTAGCTATGTAGGTAGGTAGGTAAGGTAGGTAGGTAGGTAGGTAGGTAGGTATATCAGTAAATCATTAATAACTATTAACTCCTAATTTACATTTGAAAAACAATTGCTGTCGCCAGTACTATTATTACTGTTTTATATATTATGTAATTCTCTGCTTCAGAACCAAAAAGGGTGTAAGTTGGGGTAGCAAACTACGGAGAAAAGGGCCAAAAACTGTTTCTCACCTAGACACAAATTTTATGTCGAATATCTTTTGATTTCAAGATAAATGTGGGATAGCTTAAGAAACCTACACACACCCTTTGTGCACAGATACACCTCATTTAGGAGCATTCAGTGATACCAGTAAGTGTAAAACCCAGACTTACACCCTTTTGGTTCTGAAGCAGCGCATTAGGATATGGCTTAGTAAACTGGATAACTTGTGCCTAATCCATTTGTGTATGAAAATTGAAAAAAAAATCCTTGTCTATGTGACATTTTAATATTTCAGTTAACTATTCTCTATTATTTTTTTGCTACTGCTATTGAACAACTGGAAATATTGTGCTAGGGCGAGGGAGCGGTGCATTACTGCTTATTAGTGCGCTTGAAACAATGAAGTTTGATGGTGGGAAGGTTAAAGGTTGCATAGCTCAATTATTTTGTAGTCAACCTATGGGTATTTGTTTGCCAAATAATAACTAAGTGCTTGTACTTTGGAAATATGAAATCTATATGTCTGTTGATAGTATGGACAATTTATAGCATGTTTTCTGACATAGTAACTGCATTGAACTGAATATATGAATTAATAGTGGTGTGAACGTTAAAACTGTACATTAGTATCGGCAAATTTAACAATAAACAGGATTTTTAAGGTAAGCAGTATGATGGACACAACATTAAAATTATATACTGTCAGCATTCAACCACTCTTGTTTCAAAAGCAGATAACACATACAAATTTAATCTTTATATTTTAACAGAAATTATTTGTGTAACAATATTGTGATAATGTTTCTGTTAATTAGTAGAAATAACTAATTAGCTTCAGTCTGATTACTTACAGACAAAGGTGGTCAAATGGTCTTTAGGACCATAAGTTATTATTGTTATTATTATTATTATTGATGAAGTTATTATTATTGATGAAATTATTATTATTATTATTATTGATGAAGTTATTATTATTATAACATTTCGAAGTACATTCTGCTATGATACGAATTTACTTCTACGTTGTTTTGTTTGAAAAATATGTTCTTGGTATTTTGATAAAATTTATTTAATTCATGTTTTCAATCATAAATATTACAGCGTTTTTAATCTAATAGAAGAATTTGGTACCACTTTTGTAGTTTTTCTTTAAATAGGGTTTTGTTTGTTTTTATAAAGTGCAAAATTACTTACAGGCAAATACACTTAACAGTAAAGTGTGATAATTATATTTTGGACGGTTTTGTATTGCATTAATATTGTGTTGTATAGTTTGTTTTATTGTATTGCAATATACTTTAATACAGAATATTTAAAATCAACTTTATGTACAGGTTATATATATATGTATACATATTACAAGACTGAATGGTTTTCTTTTTTGAGCATTGATTCTTTTAAAGCTACAACGTATAGTTTTCAAACACGCTGATTTTATTATATATATTAGGATATTCTTTTTATACATATAATTTATATACATCTCAATAATCTATTATTTCTTCTTTTTATTTTGCTTTCTTTTATTTAATTTATTTTTTATTACATTAACATTCATGTTGAACACGATAGCTATTTTGTCACTTGTGTTTTTTCAGATACAAATATGTAGATGGCATATTTTTAGTAAATGAAAACTGTTAATAGAAAATTATTATTAAAAACAAATCTTATGGTATGTGGGTTCAATTCCTACCCAGGGCTATTATTTGCAAACAATATGGAGACATTTTACATCTAATGTTTCTTGTCTTGTGCCTATTTTTCCATATGTTTCTCTTAAATACTATATTTTCGAATACGTTTATCCGTGTGTTTCTGATAATTGTGATTTTGTTAACAGTAAATATAATGTTGGAATACTCGTTTTTTTAAAAATATACTTGTATATTAATTATTATTAATTTTTAAAAATGTAATGCAAATTTGCAATATACATAGTGATTTATGAACATATTGTTTGCATAAAAGCTGGTGCAAAATGAAGGAAAATGCCCTGTGCCTTCGCCATAAGATTTTATGTATTTGCCTCATAATAAATATATGAATGGAGTATAATTTATATGGTTCAATTAACGTTAGATACTTAAATGAGATTAAATGTACTGCGAAAGAAACGAGACATTTTTATCATGTCTTTTATACATACACATTTAAACATTTAACACAGAACGTAATTTTAAAACATTATTAATAATCATAGCTACCAGTAATGAGTATTGTTCCTTTTCCGACATGAATAAGTTAAAAAGACAAAACCATTATTATATATCTATACAAGATCGAATGGAAGGTAAATCAATTTGTTCATGATTTACTTTCATATTTGATTTAGTGTTCCCGTATGATAAATAAATCTTTCAGCACACATCCCATTATGCACAAAAAGTAATCCCAATGCAATGCCTATAAATATGCAAAGTGTTCATGGATTTCCTAAAAAAAAAAAAAAAACCCATTTAAATAAATAAATAAAGATAGGATAACACAGTGGCCACATTTGATGGTTGGGTGAACACCACCAATGCTTTGAAAGTAACTTTTCGTAATGCTTGTGGAATAGAATATAAATAAATTCTGATTTTCACGAATAGATACAAAATTTTGATGTTTTAGTTTTTTCAGAGACGAAATTTGACAAATATGATGAATTACAATTACCTAATGACTAGGATTAACACTTGAAAACAGAAAATCTGGTGGTATAACTGTAATTTGTAAAAATGTGCTGGGAAAATATATTAATTTCTTGAAATCGGAGTCACAATTTGTTTTATTGTTTGATATTGTGAATATGTTGCAAGAAATGAAAGATGAAATATTATTTGGATGCGTTTATTTATATTCCATCCGAAAATAGTAGGTATTCTGTAAAATTTAATTTGTTTGATGGTCTTAGAGACGAAATGATTATGTTCTCCAGTGACACCTTCATGGTGATTTCATTTCGGTCATTTCGATAATTTCGAAAATGCCTGATTTCATTATGCCCAATGAATATTTGATAGAAATACTAGATATAGTCGATGATGATTTAATATTGGAAAATGTTTTCATAACAAAAATTAGTTAACTTAAATGTTCCTCTAGAAAGAGCTAGTGAGAATAGTACACGCCTTAATAGCTATGGCCAGGTGCGGATTTATAAAGGGCAAAAGGGGGCAATTACCCCGAGTCTCTCTGCCAGAGGGGGCCCTAGATTAAGGACTTCCTTTATACAAAAAAAATGAAATAATTATAAAATTAGCTCTATTCATTCATTTTTTTTTTTTTTTGTTATGTAATTTAAATTCTATGTTGATGGGCCTCCGAACCTAAATCTGGCCCTGGCTATGATGTAAAACTTTTTAAAAGGGTCAAACATTCTGCAATGTTTATCACTAATGGTCATTTATTTAACGATCATGATATTAGATGCATGGCATGTAAAGATTCACATCTTGTCGATTACAAATCACTTGTACCAGATGTATTCAAAATAATTACCGAATTTGACATATTTGATTTCAACCCCATGTTTTTTATGTGCTCATACAGCTACCCTTTGTAATAAGTTCAAATCGTTGTAACCCAATCCTTACAAGAAACCCTGAAACACGCCATAATCATACACGATCAAATGAAAATAATGCAGATTCAATGTTGGCAGGTTGTTACAGATCACGAGTAACAATTAACATAGAGGGCAAGGCAATATTTTGAAACCTGCCCCCATCCATATTGGTTCGGGCACGCCCCCCACCCCCCACCCCTCCCCCCGGGCCCCATGATCTAAGACCAGGGCACCGGGTCCGGGGAGAAAAGAAGAAATTTTGGGTGAGAAAGATATACTGCTTTAGTGAAAAATAGGGACTTAAAATTGGATTGAGATAAGTTTGATTCGCTTGAGGTTTGAGTTAAAAAAAAAATTAAAATTTTGTCCGGTCAAGAAAATATTAAAATTTATTTGACTTCTGTTTATTTTATTTATTTATCTATTTATTTAGTAGTTTTGTAAGAAGATTAAAGACTGGTTGAATCTGCTGCATTTGAACACATGGTGTCTGTTGGACATGCTACAACCGACAAAGGAATAGCAGAAACCCGAAACGGACTTCTGTTTCTTGTGGAAGTTGGGGATGATAACGTCTTGTTGGAAGTTTCTGTATTCTTTGCTTTCTTTGTCCCACACATTATTCTAAACAGTGCGAAAACACGTCTGTTGCACACAAACGATATGAATATATACACACCCTGCAGTCCACACAAGACAGTAAAGATGTACCAAAGTACCTGGGAATGGGTCACTGCTGCCACAAAAGCAGTCATCCAGTTTAGCCCTGTAAGGGTGGACATTTTTACATAAACTGATAGATAATTTCTTTTGCCAATAAGATCGCTATCAGATGAGAATCTGCGAAGAGTGATAATTGTTGATATAAACAAAACAATGTTAACCAATACTACAATAAACACTGGCACGATCAAGCTTCCGATGATACTATAAAAGTTAGAAATATAACAAATACCGTTTCCATATCCGAAATCCTTGCCATCTGTCACAGTAATATTAACAACTACTGTCGCTATAACAACAGCAGCAGGTATGAGCAGACAGATGATGACGTAGTAGTTAAACTGTTTACGTTCATATGAATCAGTTATTCGTGAGCTTGGCATATTTCTGAACACCCAGAACATATGCACTGTGCATATCAGCATCCATGAGAACGAACTTAGCAGAAAGAAATGAAAACATATTCCGATTATTCGACAGACAATGAAGAGTTCTACTCGAGCTATGCCAAATGTCTGCAACATCAGAGCACACATCAGTGTCAAAATCAGACCCATTGTATTCTTCCCAGGCAACGTACGCAATGGTGGAAGTAGACAAAATGCCAACAGAGTCATCAACAGACAAAGAAGCGATACACTCTGACAAATCAATGAAATGATAATTAATTGTGAGGAAAAGACATCGTATGGTGATACATATTTGATGTTGGTTGGATTGTTCATTATGACGTCCAGACAGATGATGGCAGTGTTATTGTCCTGCAGAACAAACAAATCCGCATTCACAGAGATGTTGGATGCCGATAAGACTAGTTTTGATCCATGTATGTAATATTCAGATTGTTTGTAATAAACAAAAGGGCACTGCAGTGTTTCAGACACAACTGAATATGAGTATGATTTTGATTCTACGTATGGGAGTGTCATCTTAGGTTGAATTAGAAGATTAATTTCTTTCTTAACAATATTTTCATTGACATCTGAATCTTCGTCCGGTGTTATGATGTTCGGGGAAGACGTCATGTTTATTTGGATCTGGCCTACTCTAACAATCCAGTTTGAATTTAGCATCCTTATTAATCTCATTTCTAATAATTCTAAAGCCACTTCGGACAGAACAATAAATTTCGTGTGAAGTATAAGTCTGTGCAGAAAGGTTTCGTTGAGCTTCATAAAAAACTGGAGTCTGAACATATCATAGTAAATATCAGATGTCTGTAGTTTTTCCTCGAGGACCTCTTTAAACTGAAGTGAAACGGTTGAAAACCACTGGTAGGCGTTGGGCCCAATGTCATAAAGCTGATTAGTATTTAGTGAAACCTTCAGTTCGTATGCTATTCCTTTAGCACTCTGAATTAAGAGATCGCATTTTCTGTTGATGATATCGAGAAGTCGTTTTACTGAGCAATATATCTGACGACACTTACCCTGAAATATAAAAAAAAAACAATAACAATTAAAGGCACTGACTTGAACAGTTTTACAGTTAAATTAAAAATGTATGAGAATATATATTTTGGCATATGCAGTGTTTTATACCTCGTCTTTATGTAAATTTAAATAAGGCTGTGCTTGCGACGGTTACCATCAGTAAGAATGGATACACTATTCTAGTATTATGTCACTATTTACCTTGACCCTGTGTAAGTGTACCAGCTTAATATAGTCTGGGTTTGAAAGAGATCTGTTTTCAATCATTAATATAAACTACAGCAATACAGGTGAACATTTTATTTTTAAGTGAAACATGTAGATCCGCTGTATATTAATGTATTGACCGAGTTATAATATTAGTTGGACATTTTCATAGTTGACGATGTAAAACCAAGTCCAACACATTTTCTGAGCAGAATTTAAAATCATACGTTACACACAAACTATTCATACTTGTAAATGTCGTTAAAAACTTTTCTTTTTTTATAATAAAGATTGAAACATGTCGCCTATTAGGCTATCATAGTAAACAAACAATAAATTACCTTATGTCTTCTCAACTGTGCCTAAATAATACATCGATTGGATACCTTTTCTCGTAGAAATTGATTGGGTTGTCCAATTAGGGAGGTTTTGTTATAATTTCATATGTATTCGACTATGCTGTAACAAATGGTGTTAAAATAATCCATTTAAAATTCTAAAATGGTGGCCATTTTCAAAGATGGCTGCCATCTGTATCTCTAAATATTTTTGCTCATAGAAACTGATTGTGTTGTCCAATTAAGGAGGTTTTGGTGTCGTTTCTTATGTATTAGATTATGCTGAAGCCAATGGTGCTAAAATAATCTACCTAAAATTCCAATATGGTGGTCATTTTCCAAGAGGGTCGCCAGCCATTTTCCAAAATAGCCGTCAGCTGACACAAAAACAAATCTATGTTTTTTTAGAGTTGTTGGAATAATGTTGTTTTGAGCAGTATCCACAAGTTGCTTGACAAGAAAACTGTCCTAGCCACTTGAAATTTCAAAATGTTGGACATAAGTGAATATAAACTAACGGGCAAAAGAAACGATACCAAAAATAATAAAATAGTTTTGACATTTCAATATTTTGTTTAAGGCTTCTGCAGATTTAGTTTTCATCGGTGCTTAAATTAAATTATGGCATTTATGTCTACTATACATCTGTTTTGCAAATATAAATGTTATTTTCAAAGTTTTGTGTGCTTCCTCAAAGTTATCGTTAAATTATCCTTGGTATCATTTCTTTTGCCCGTTTGTTTATTAGGTTTAACATATTTCTAATTAAATACACGGGTAACGGAGACGCAGAATATTTTTATTTGCCGATTATTATTTTGATCAAATATGCATTTCAAAATTGTATATTTAGTGGTGTTTAAAAAGGACATTTTAATACAATTTATTTACAAAATATCAATATTTATTGTTATTAATTAAATCATACTATTGATTAGTATAGCACACGCATGTTTCAAAATACTCAAGTTACCAGACTTCTTACCTTAAATTTATCAAAAACTTCCTTATAACTGCACGGGTTTTTAGGGTTTGTTTTTTCTTGTATTTTCTGGCTAGTGGTTGGGTCTATGATGACTGAAAACGGGAATGGGGTATCAAACAAACACTGCAATCCAGGAAAAAATGGCAACACGTTATTGCAATACATGCAGAAAATATTTCTGAAGATTAGTGTTCCTTGTCTTATTGGGTTAAGAACAAGCTGGCAAGCCATCGCCATTTTCACGTCATACACGTTCCACATTCCAGTGACATTGCAACTCTGAACTAAGTCATCTGAAGGCGCAAAACACTCTCTGACTCGCGTTCCATTCACCGGACTATAAAATATGGAACATTTGTCCTGTGTCAGAAAAAGGTATATCATAGCTTCTGTAGATAATTCTCGTGGTATAGATATTATCGTCGAACATTCACTTCGAATATTCCAGAACCGGAACTCATAATTACCATTACAAATGGCGCAATACTGGTTACGATATACTTCTCCCGATAATGACGTTACCGGAATATTCATCCAGATATTTGTATTGTTAGGTTTCTGACAAAGATTTACCAGCGTTCTGTTTGTATTGTCTGAACAGAGATCACACACAAAGATGTGCTTTTTAGTCATCTGATTTTGTGACAGTTTAAATGTATTGGTTTGACAACGGTACTTTTGAAGAGTTGATTCTCCTTTGGTGACTATCGTGAGAGCTTTATCAGGACAGCAGTCACCGTAAAGCTCACATAAAGAGTCACACTGACATGGAGGACAGAGTCGACATATTTTCTTGATTCTTGTTCTGTTGTATGAACAAAGTCTATCTGAATGGCAAGTAGTGTTTTGTGTTGTCACAACGTACTGATAAAATTCATTCCATGTCGGTAGAATAGCTGATGTATTTTCTGATATCGTTGTGGAAATGGTCGAAATAAATAATAGAACAGAGAGCAAACTCCAAACCATAACTGACATTTAAAATAATGTGAATCAATGATAAACAAGTGTGTTTTCGTACCTCACAAATATGGTGTTGGACGACAAACCGTAACTGAAATTTATAATGGTACACACAAGACTTTGTCTTTCATTAATCTTAGAAACAAAATCGGACAAATTAAATAGCTTGTACTGTATTTTGCTGAGATTCCTTTTGAAAACACTTTTTGTTGTTTGAACAATGTTAGATCATTTGAATGAACTGTTCAAATGTAGAGCGATGGTGATCATATTTATAAAACATACGGGTTCAACGTATTTGGCAATGTTATGGCATGCGAATGAACTGTTCAAATGTAGACCAATGGTGATCACATTTATAAAACATACAAGTATAGGACTATGTTAGATCATACAAATGAACTGTTCAAATGTAGAACAATGACGATCACATTTATAAAACATACGGGTTCCGGGTATTTGACAATTTAGATCATACGAATGAACTGTTCAAATGTAGAACGATGACGATCACTTTAATAAAACATGTGTTCCACGTATTTGACAATTTAGATTGTACGAATGAACTGTTCAAATGTAGAACAATGACGATCACATTTATAAAACATACGGGTTCCGCGTATTTGACAATTTAGATCATACGAATGAACTGTTCAAATGTAGAACGATGACGATCACTTTAATAAAACATATGTTCCACGTATTTGCCAATTTAGTTCATATGAATGAATTGTTCAAATGTAGATGGATGTGATCAAATTAATAAAACATACTGATTCCACGTATTTGACAATGTTAAAACATACGTATGAATCGTTCAAATGTAGAGCGAAGGCGATCACACTTATTAAACATATGAGTTACACGTATTAGACAATGTTGCTCGTCCCACAATACATGTACACCACAATATACTACAGTAAGTGATCTGTTTGTATTGGCTGCTCGCACCACGCATGAAGAGAAACAGTATGCTATTATTCTGTATAACTAATAATATATTATTGATTAAGCACTTCCAAACAAATAGTAATCGATGTTTGATGCGATAAAACTACATTAGTACACGCTGGGATTGGCATACAATAATTAGTTTTCGTTAGTATAACGTGTATATTTGAAAGGTTTATGTCACTATGCAGTGGTGTATATATATACTCATTTAAACGCACATATACATACAGAAAGGGCTAAACTGGATATTCTATGAAACAAATTGCAAATAATGCGTAATTTTAACGAAGAAAGATCTAATATATATCTTGAAACTTAAATTAACTGAGATCAGTGCCTTTAATATTTTAGTGACAAAAAAAAAAGTATAATTGTTCACATATTAGGTATACGCAGCAGAGAATAATTATTTTCAAGGCACTGTAATATTAGCTGCATTGTCTGTTAAAAAGAGCATATAACCTGACTGACACAAACAAAAACTTTTTTCCCTCATTATCTGAACCGATTCTCTGATCAAGACAATCTACAATAATTCCAGTTGAATTGTAATGATGCTTTTTATGTATAATATTATATTCATGAATTTCTTTTAACAGTCTCTTCAAAATATTTTCCTTCTCGGTGGACCAATTTGCAGTTTGGGCTATTTTCCGTTCCAACCAGTGATCCACAACTGGTTCATCAAAGGCCGTGGTGTGTGCTGGCCTGTCAGAGGGACAACGTATATAAATTACCCCTTACTGCTTATCGGAAAGAGTAGCCTATGGGCGGCATAAAAAATATGTCAGAAAGACCATATGATTGACGTCCAACAAGATAAAAATGAATGTGCTCTAGAGGCGTCGTTAAATAAAACAAATTTCACTTTACTTCATGCAAAAATCCGCTAACTTTCTACCATGTGTGTTAACAGTTGTATCTTGTGATTTTCGTTTATGTGTGATATAGTCTGGTACATAGTATTTTGTATCGTGTGGTATGTAGTCATTCAGTATGGTTTTGTTATGTGCTGTTCTGGCATTTGTGTCCCCCATTATAAGAATATACCCATTAATACTGTATGCAGTTACTTCTGCTTCTAATGTGGAATACTGATCTTGGAAGTATGGCTAGTCAAATGGGGGAATGTAAAATGATCATACAAAGAGATCTTTTTCCCGTCCTAGTGCCTGCCCAGAGATTTTAGCCAGAGTGTGTAATTGTTATTGTTATTAATTTCAGTTATATGTTGGTGAAGCTCGTTTTTATATAAAATCAACAAACCTCCAGATCTTCTACCAGATGAGCGCCAATGCTTAATTTTAGAGGAATATCCTTCCATGTCGATTTTGTGAGTGTTTGTGTGTGTTTCTTGTAAACAGATAACATCGTGCAGGGCCAGTTGTTCTACGGCCAATGGGTATTTTTATTTATGTTTTAAGCCATCAATGTTCCACGACAAGAATGATAACAATTTAGTGGGTTCGCTAGTGCATGTTCATAGTGTACAAAAAAAACCCAAGTGTGATTGCAGTACAGACAGGGGAAAATCCAACATAATGAAGTCATCATAAACTTGGTAGTTTGCATAATATTGAGGGTGCATAAAATTTTGAGTGAAGTTCAAAATGGTTTGTTTGTTTTCCTTTAATTATTATTATCAGTTTGTTTATTCCGTTGTTGTGAGAGTTGTTTCTTATATTATAGTATGGACAGTGTATGTATATACCTGTATACATATTGGTTTTGGCGTGAATGTCAATTAAACGTTAATGAGGCCAATGAGATTGGATATAGTAGCCGAGTACATGTATGTATGTATATATAATAATGTGGTTGTACACGGGTAGCATTTAGTACATATAACATTATAAACATGGATCTTAGATGAGGTAATGATAAATGATAAAATAACATCATAAGATATATGTTAAGAATTGTACTATAGAACTAGATAATGGACATTCCCATGCATACCTATAATACGTACACACAGATGTTTAAACCTAGGCCTACATGCACATGCAGATAATATATAGCGCCAAAATGAATAAATTAGCCTCAGTAGTCATATATGTATATGTATGGGTGGCTATATGTGAATATCATTGTTAAATAGCGCTTGAACAGTATCAGAGATAATGAGTTCACATATATTGAGGTCCAGTGCATGTAAGAAAGTATACCAACTGGCATAATTTTACATCTCTTTGAGTTCACCGAGTGAACACATCTACTGTGTATATAGAGACGAGCAAGAGGCCTTCACATATATAAGCACTTACCTCTGTTATATAGATATGAACTGTATATATATATATATATATATATATATATGGTTCTTTCACTTTGTACAAGTAGATCAAAGTAACTATATATTTCACTACTACATACATATTGTGATATATCACATCTTATAGTATATTAAAAGGAGACAGGATAACACACTTCATGCTATTGTACACCAGTAGTTGTTTTTGGGGTTTTTTTTAATCCCTTAACGATAATGTTAACACTGATTCTTTGTGAAACATTGAATGTTACACTGTGTTCGTATCATTAGTCGTATGTTTTTAATCCCTTAGGAATCTCCGTAGCACTTTTAGTTTGTAAGCATTCAATCTTGGTGTATTTCACTAGTACACACAAGTAATATGATTTAATCCCTTAGGAATCTCTGTAGCACTTTTAGTTTGTAAGCATTCAATCTTGGTGTATTTCACTAGTACACACAAGTAATATGATTTAATCCCTTAGGAATCTCTGTAGCACTTTTAGTTTGTAAGCATTCAATCTTGGTGTATTTCACTAGTACACACAAGTAATATGATTTAATCCCTTA
>JAULBS010086832.1:0-18079 GCA_032355785.1 Symmetromphalus regularis | reverse complement strand
TTCTGTTCCAACCAGTGGTCCACAACTGGTTCATCAAAGGCCATGGTATGTGCTATCCTGTCTGTGGGACAGTGCATATAAAAGATCCCTTGTTGCTTATAAGAAAGAGTAGCCAATGTGGCAGCAGCAGGTTTACTCTAAATAAATAACTGATGATAATATAAAAATCAATGTTCTCTTGAGGCATCATTAAATAAAACAAACATTACTCTTTTGTTTTTCCATTATCCATGTATACAGATGGCAGTTAAGCTGTCTGACTCATGGCTGATAGCTACTGGGATGAAATCTCAGTCTAGGCATGGGATTTGTAATATTGATACTGGCAAAGTTATATGACTGATGTCTAATAGCCACTGAATAAACAGTGTGCTGGATTGTCAAACAATCCTTTTCTTTCAATGGCTATGTACAAGCAGAGGTAAAGCAGCATTATGGTGAATGTATTTGGTATGTATCAGCCATTTCCACCATTATAGTACAGGGTGTCCCTAAAGTCTGGACACATAGGAAATGTGGAGTCAATGCATCACATTCATCTGAATCTCGCAAAGCACTTCAATCTTTGCATCGCAAATGGTGGAAAACACATTGATGAAGTTATTTATTAATATTTCAATGAAATAAAATGTCATTCAAATATTATTATTGAAAATATACATTTTCCCTATGTGTCCAGACTTTAGGGACACCCTGTATATTGCTGGAACATAACATAGATCCCACTGCACTAACTTGATACAAAAATTTGGGGCATGTTTAGGAGGGCAAGTGCTTGCAAACAATTTGACTGGTTACCATCCTCTTCTATCACATATTTATCAAATGCTAGGTGCAAAAACCAGTCTAGCGAGCACCTGCTCACTCTCCTGAACACGTCAGTGAATTGGATTTATTTTCTTATCTACAGATGAATCAGGAAAAAACAAAACAATTGAAAATCATAAAAATATAGGGCATATCCTTTTGAACAATGAATTTGCCAGGAACTATTTTGCAAATTCCACAAAATGTAGCCAACACTCAGAATCAAACTGCACACTTCTAGAATATTATATGGCCTTTCTAGTTACACTTCTTCTAATATGGTAATTAATTCAATCAGAATCATGATTGTTTAACAAAGAATTTGTAATTCACATTTATCAAAATATCCAAAATGTTAACCATTTTCAGTTCATCAGTATAAGATGTTCTTTGGTGAACATGTTATGAACAGTAGGTCATCTGCATCAATTTGTTATGTGCCAAAGGTAAAATCTGTTCCATTCAGCAGCATAATCTGACTTTGAAACATTTCTTATCCAAAGTGGGACAAAGACATTTAAATATTTAATCTTCCATTAGAATATCTGCCAAGCAATGTCATGGCATATTGAATATTGTCTGGATCGGTCATATTTGTAAATAAATACAGTAAATAGCTGTGTTAACAGACAACACAAAACACAAATATATATTAATATATGTTTATATATTTTATCATGATTATGTCTAATGTAGTGTTACATATTCATTCCAGATACACTAAAATGCCTATCTGAAGCATGCCAATACAATCTAACAAACCATAAATCTCTATTTTTTTAATTCACATATTAAGTACAGTTAGTAATGGATAAATAATTTAAAACTTGAACCATTTATCTTATAAGGCCTTGTTTTGTTTTTTTAATTTGGTTTATGGATCAGTCAAATTTAATAAAGAAAATAAAAGCAAATTATACAGGTAGCTTCACGTAAATGTAGAATTAAAAAAAATCTCGTAGCCAAATTCCACTGTAAAAGAGAATAATTTCTATTGTGAAAAAAGCAGCCCAATTATATACAATGCTGTTTATTTCCTCCAACAATTATTTTAAAAATAATAAACGACAAATTAATCTGTATTTTATTTTTGAATACTAACTCAAGGTTTCAAAGAAATAAAAAATCTGTAAACCAAGTTATTAAAAAAATAGAAGGCCATATATAACAACTTCCAAGAAATAAATCTTTTTCTACTTTCTACCATATTCACACTATGTTCAACAATTATGCATAACTCAGACTCAAATCTTACATCTCAAATTTTGGTCACAAACAATTCTTTTTCTACATTCTAACTGTATTCACACAAAGTATATATATCTTTTTAAAAATCTTCACAGATCATAAATGTTTTTCTACTTTTTAATTATCACGCATGTTAGTTATGCAAAACCGAAAATCAAAATTCAACCACAGATTTCAAAATTTTGGTCACAAACAATTCTTTTTCTACATTCTAACTGTATTCACACAAAGTACATATGGTATAATATCTTCAAACATTTCTTTTTTACTGATCGTAAATGGTTTTCTTTTTTTTAAATATATTATCACGCATGTTTGTTATGCAAAACCAAAAATCTAAATTCAACCACAGAGGTCAAATATTTGTAGCAAATAACAATTTCTTTTCAACTGTTGTATTATGTAGTTATGCATGAACATAGATAATCATGAGAACAAACATGGAGACAGATACCAAACCAGCAAGATGGCCATTTGCTAACTCTAAGTAGAAATTTCTTCATTTCATAATTATGGATCACACTGCAATACCCAGATCTTAGAAAGAGTAGGGGGAGGAAAGATTTATATATCAGTGCTAGTAATTATTCTCACAATATCATCTTTGCAGTTCAAAAGGTAATCAATATTTTTTTTAAACCTAAATTGGTCTATAGAGTTGAATAACATAATGTTAACTGTAAACTTAAAAAGCATAGTAATTTATAACCTAATATACTTTTGGCACGTTGAATGAATTACAATATTTGTTTTTACTAGTATTGATGACAGGAATCAGCAAACCGAAACTATGGCTGAATATTCTAAAAACAGTTTAATGCATGTTTTTCACTGAGAAAGTTTTACATTGTTTCAAAACACAAAATGATTCACTTAGTTTTTTAGCATGTTTGTACAGTTGCTTTACAATTAGAAAGTACCAAATGGCTATCTTACTAAATTAAGACGGCTGATACAACAGATTCCTGAGACAATGGCATAGTGATTATAAAGTTCTTCGTCTAGACTCAAACAATATTCTATTCTACACCAAGTTCGAGTGTCTAGTCAGTCTAAAACTCTATGAACCTGATTCCAACTTTGAAACACTTTACATATAACTAACAATATATTGTAAAGCTTCTAACAAAACTAAAATGTATAATTTTCTACTGAGCACATTCATATTAAAATTATATTGGAAATAACAAAATGCAAAATAATACTGAGATGCTGTAGTGTAGGGGTTAAGGGGGTTAAAACCAAAATTTGGGAGATATTTTTTTAAGTCACACCTACACTGTATAAACAATCATAGAAAAAATATGTGGTCTGACTAGTTGCAACAAAAATGCATTCTTTAAAAAAATTTAAAATGAAAATGGCAGCAAAATAATTTTTTTTTTTTTTTTATAAACAACAAAACAGTAGTATTGGGTATTGATACCAATAAAGCATATCTGAATAATTATATGATGCAAATTTAAAATGATAACATAAAGCCAAGTTATCACTAAGTGCAATGCCTGCTCAACATTACAGGAATGTCAATACACATCTGACTCAATAACAACAAAAGACAAAGCTCAATTAATGGTTATTTGCAGTTTAGAAAACACTTAGTTCAGTAGGATAAAGCTAAATGTAGAAGCATGATAACTGCATGTTATATAGTTAAAAAGTAGAAGCATGATAACTGCATGTTATATAGTTAAAATGTAGAAGCATGATAACTGCATGTTATATAGTTAAAATGTAGAAGCATGATAACTGCAAATCATTTAGTTAAAACATAGAAGCATGATAACTGCATGCTATATACATGTAGCTTGATAACTACATGTTATATAGCATGATAACATAAAAGCATAACTGCATGTTATATTGTTAACAATGGAGATGTTTTCATACAATTTACAAAAGAAAAGAAAATATGCCACTTTTACACTGCACCAAGAAAAAAACAAGCCCAGCTTGTACTATTTAACATGCATGCATCTTTCACTTATGACTATTGTTTATTCAGAACAGCATCTAATTAAAAACAAATACCACCTCTCCCCCATACTTCTATTTGTATTTTAGTAAGAAATAATTGCCTTACACACTGGAATATGGAAAAATTCTCTGTCTGGCACCCTGTCTGAACCAGCACTCTAAATGACCACTCTGCATGAGAACTATATCACATTAGTGAGATCTGTGATGACCTGATTTCATAAATCACCACATTTTCCAACACGGTGCACACTTACACACCAGACCTGTTTAAACAAACTTTGAAGATAACACTACACTTCAGACAATTTCAATAAACTGCAAATTGGCACAACACAAGAAAATATTAGAATCACAACACAAGAACAGGCCTTTTTCGTTATCATTTTTTGTCTTGCTTTATTTTTTTAATTTATATATATATATTTATTTTTGGTTTCTTTAATGAATATACTGACCCTTTAGACAGTTTAAATAATTACAGAATAGTGAAGAAATTTGTATTTGAAATAAAATTTGTGCCCCAAGAAAATTAATTGTTTTAGAAAGCTTTAGAGTTAATAATTTGAATTAGTAACGTAAATGACATGAAATAAGGTATTCTCTTTATAAATCCAATATTTTAATAACTTTCATTTTTATTTCCATTTACATGCTACATTAAATCAGGTAGTTTATATTTAAACATTAAAAAAAAAAGATGAATGTAAAAATATTTTGAAAATAACATCTATAAAAGTTTTGAAAATAACAGCTACCAGCACAAATAAATACACCCAGACCTTAGTTAAGTACGTATCAGATCCAAAACATCATTTATAATTAACCCTTTGAACCCGAACAGCCAGTATACTGGCCACGATATCAACCTGCACGTACCCCAGCAGCCTGAAAATCAGTCATCGTACTGCTATTGAACATTCCGTCCAATTAGCGGCTCTGTTCTCCTGAGATTATAATGTTGTTTTACATTTCTGACATGTTTTACGATAATGAAAGCAGTTTTGGACATTGTTCAGGACAAGACATTCACATTGCTGCTTGAGAATGTGGTCCTGGTGTTTGTCTTCGTCCTGTTAGAAAGGCTAGGATTCTTTTCTGGTAAAAATAAAGAAAGAAAAGATTTTTTGAAGCAAAGGCAAACTAATACTGTTCTATATTTTTGATGATTTGCCCCCAAAGAATCGGGGTGAGTGGGCTGACAATGACAGAGCTCTGGGTTCAAAAGGTTAAAACATCTTGGTTATTGACAATCTAAAATGAGAAACAGATATTTGTGATATAATATTTATATATAAAACATGGAGTGAGGTCCAAATTATTATGTTGAAGGAATATGCAGAAAAATGACAAACATGTTCGAATTCATAGATATCTAAATTATTATTTTGTATGATGCAACTGAAAACATGTCCGAATGGCTGAAATATTTGTCCCACTTGGGTAATTGATAAAGTTTGTCAGACATAATATGAATTTAAATAACTACTCTTAAATATCACATAAATTCCCAGGACCCAAGTACACACACGCACACCACACGCACACCACACGTACACGTACACACACACACACACACACACACACACACACACACACACACACACACACACACACACACAAATCATGACATTATATTTAGGACAATAATATTTTCATTATTTAAAAGTAATTTTTTTTTTTAAACTCTACCATTTTGAAAATCCTCATTTACAATGAATTTATCAAACATTAAACATTTTCGTGAATATCTTTTCAGTAGTAAATTTGCAATTATGCTTAAAACAATGCTTACAGTGTTACAAGAAATCGGGTCCAGACACTACTCTTTGGAATTTAAAAAAATATAACACACAACACAACCCTCTCCCTAAAAACAAACAAAACAACCCAACAACATCATATGAGAAACATGTAACAAAAAAAATTAATTAATAAATAATAATAATAAAATTAATGAAAAAGGCAATACAATAATAAAATAAATAATAATTAAAAAAACATTGTTTGTTTATCCATAGCTTCCAAGATTAACTATAAGACATTCAGAAATGACAAAAAATTAAGAAGAAAAAGAGGGGTAAAAAGGAAGAAATTCAAATGCAAATCCAAGCACCAGTGCTTTTGCATAGTTTGTAAAGTTTTAGTAACATCTAGAAATGGAAAACAAAATTAGTTATTAAAACAAATTGAAAGTTATTTATTATATAAGTAATTTATATAAAACCAACATTAAACTGCATTTCACAAAAAAAGAAAGAAAAACAAATGTGGCTAATTTACTGATTAATGTGTGATAATATAAGAACATAGTAAGTTATAGTTTTAAAGCTAATTTACACACATCTCATTCTATATAAAGATGAGAAATATGACTATAAATTTATTTACAGAATTCTATAATCAACATGAAAATATGAATTATTACACATTAAACTACAAAAAAATAATTGTCATGCAAGCACAAAAAGATCATAAAAATAAATGACATCACAACAATCTCAAATATCTACAGGTATACATTAATTTATGCAAAGCTGACATTATATCAGAGCATTTTTGCACCATTCATATATCATAGGGGCATCCAGTGTGTTCAGATTAAAATTCACAGGTATTTGAACCCATTTGTTCCATTTTTGCAGCCTAAATACACATTTAAACTGCAGTTGCTTTATACATTAATCAATAAACTACATGTATACATGTGTTTTCGTAAAGGACTGGTCAACAGGCAATCCCTATGTTAAGACCTTCAAAACAAAACAAAGTTGTAACAAGAAAACAAATCCATAATAAAACAATAACTAAAACAAAATAACAATCAAGCAAGTACAAAACGTGCAAGCAAACATGCATATAAATTGAGAAACAGAGAACTAAAAAAATAAACAATGAAAGCAAGAAGGCTGAAGGTAGAAGCAAAAAAAAAAAAAAAAAAAAAAATCCACACATTTACATGAATAATTTGTTTTCAAAGATAAATATGAAAATAGATTTAACAATTCAAGGATATAGTAATAATAGTTGGATTTTCTAATAGCATTATTTTTCAATCACTATTTATATTTACTTAGATATTAGAATAAATGATAAAAAATAAATCTTTAATAAGATACATGGAGCCAACCATTAGGTTCATTAAATAGACAAAATGTAAAACAGTACTGGCCATTAAGATTACTGATGCTAAGACAAACTTTAATGGGTAATACTAATAACTGTTGTCTTCCATTGTGTCCAAGTAAAAGTATTATGGAACAATTTTGTCTTTCTGTTGTAAATGTTTTCATAAGAAACGAAAAATCTAACAATTTTGACCTGTTGGTGTTGAGAGAATAACTTGTTAAGACATAATAGGTTTATGATGTGACTTTACCAAAAAACTAAATATGGAGCACCAAGTATCGCAATTAAATTATAACAACATTGATAATTACAAAATTTGTACCACCTCAATTTAAATATTTAAATATTTAAGATGAAATAAATTCCAATTATGTACATGTATACTGATAATATCAGTAATAACTACTAAATATTTATGCTGACATGATGGTTTCTTAATCTGGGACCACTTTTATCCATTTTTGTCATCAGCACCCACTTCCGCACACATTCTAGTATGTGCCCAATGCAACACAAATTAAACTGTTTTATTTTCCTTTCAGATAATGTCAAAAGTGCAAAGAAATCATAGGTTAGTAATGTGTGGGAAAGTGGTTGTGGATGAACAGAACGGATAAATGAAGAGTGTTTTCACAACATTTTTAACAGTAGATAAAATTTATACAACATTTGGATAAATGGGAAAAAAACTGTATAAATTTTATCTACTGTTGTGAAAACACTCTTCAGATGTTCTCCAGCTTTACTGTTATCTTGGTCCAATTTAAGACAGTAAACAATGTTTATCTTGACCTGTTTATATCGTGGTGAAAAAACTGAAAAAAATGCTCTCTACCAAAGCAGTATGAATGAACACATATGAATTGTTAAAGACAAAACCTGAGATGTTGGATTTCCAGGGTTTTTTTCAGTCAACTTTGATAACATTAAAAATAATTTTGTGAGGCAATGAAAATGTGCATATAGTGTGCAACAAAAAGTGAGACGTTAAATTTCCACAATGTTTTGTACAAAGAACACAACACTAAAAATACTCTGTGACAAATATGTGACAAAAACCTGAGATTGAACTTCCATGTTGTTTTACAGTCACATAATATTAACATTCTATTGGCAGACCATCCATATTACCGGTAATAGTGTATGACAAAATCTGATGTTGAATTTCCACATTTCGTACATACAGTTAACAAAGCTAGTAATCTAATCACTATTGTCAAGATCTAAACAGAACATTGTAATATAAAATAGCACTCGAAACAGAGAAAATAGCACTATTAATACGATAATGGAAGAATGAAAATGTCCTCCTGTTATAACGACTATTATTTGTCAAATATGGTGTTTGAAACACG
This sequence comes from Symmetromphalus regularis, assembly GCA_032355785.1. Taxonomy (NCBI): domain Eukaryota; kingdom Metazoa; phylum Mollusca; class Gastropoda; order Neomphalida; family Neomphalidae; genus Symmetromphalus; species Symmetromphalus regularis. Next base: position 9,563 of record JAULBS010086832.1, on the reverse strand, counting down.
TGGTACACAGAAGAAACCTGGCATCTCAAAGACTACTCTTTTCATAATAAGAGTATGACACATCATTCAACAATACTGATAATTACAAAACCTGTACCACCTCAATTTAAATATTTGAGATGAAATAAATTCAAGTTATGTTGACTGACAATAGTAGTAATACTAAATATTTATGCTGAAAGAACAGTAATATGATAATGATGTAAGAAAAAAGGGGTAATTCTCCAAAATTACACTATTTTTAAATTGAACTTTCTTCTTAGTCAGGGTTCCTGCAGACTTCCAAGAATCAAATTTCAGAACTTTTATATGACATATCCAAAAACTTTAATGACCTTTTTGCATATCAATTTGTAAAAATGTACAGGTTTATCAGACTGTCATAAGCTAAAATTGAAATCTTGAAAAACAGAATCTTCTACCTGCATAAAAAGACAAGAGTTTAGAATCTTTAGGGAGGGAAAAAATCTAAGATTTTCAGTAGTGATAAACATGGTTTTCAGGAACATAATGCATCGTAAGAAGGGATCACTAGTACAAATAAGCATGATCGAAAAAATCTTGGCCAATGCAGAAATCTCAAAACTTTTCCATTACCTTTCAGTTTTAAAGAAAATTTCAAAACTTGTCAAAGCCCTTGAAAATAATTTTGCAATTTTCTAAACATTTCCAGGTTTTTAATGACCTCAAGGACCCTGGCTAGAGCAGTGCAGGAAACTAAAATCAATCCATCTTTCATAATGGGAACTAAATACTAGATAGGCTTGATGTAGAATCAAATATTGGGAATAGGAATACTGTTAGAAAAACAATTCCAACAAAACAACGGGACTCTTCGATTTTGTACTGCACAGGTACAAATATGTATCAAACAGTGATGCTATCTCATACCTTGGCACTTTTACTTACAAAATTCTAAAAGACTGGCTATAAACATAATCTTACTACTTTTTCAACATTCAGCTAAAGCAATTCAAATTGTATGTTAAAATCTACATGTTAAGGTTCAAATTTACTGTCTGTTTTTGTTAAAAGCCATGTTTAAGCATTATAATAGTATGTAAAAGAAAAAAAAGGCTTCATAAATTTGCCCATGAAGGTTTTATAAACAGGGAGCCAGAAAAATTGGTTGTGTTTTAATAAAACACAAAACAATTTAAGCTGACTACTAAATACAGAACTGAAACAGCCATATTAGAAAGTTCGAACGTGCAAATGTTTCAAACTCAAAATTATATCGTATTTTTCATTGTTATATGCAATGTATTTATCATGCAAACAAACTTGATGTTATTCAGGACTATAGGAAATAATATATGCATAACACACAGTTGCCTCTTTCATTTTGGATAATTCATTTATAAAATATGACACCTTGTCAATAATGACACATGAATGAAATATGAATTACTTAAAACTGGACTTGCTTGAGCTAGGTGCAAATGAAATGATCATTTGCACAACTTTGGCAGGCCTTTCTATTAAATTTGTTATTTAATGTGTTCCTATTGGAAATAGAGGATTAAATGAAAGACACAGGATAATGACTTTGTGTACAATCTCGAATCGCCATCACAATGCACAACAGAGAAGAACAGAAATGTCTATAGAGGAGGGTTTTTAAATTACAAGGTTTTATAATGGATAACTAGCTGGGGTTAAGGAAATGGAAAAATGGATAACAGTTTTGGAAAAAAAAAACCCAGGTCAGTTCTTTTCTGTATATTGAAATAATTTTAAAACTTTGTAACTTTTTTTTTTCAAATTATATTAGCAAGATAAAAAACAACAACATACAAATATTTAATAAGTTGACTGTAATTAAAGTTTATGGTTACTGCATTAATGTTAATGGCTGAGAAAACAGCCCCAAATAATGATAATAATTGTTGAATAAAATAATTTTTGGCTTCTAATGTCTTTTAAGATTTTAATTTTAAATTCTCAAATATAATATTACAATTTCATTTTTGTTATTTTCAAAACTGTTATCTATACACTACCCAAACAAAAGTTATCCATTAAAAACCCTTAAAAAACACTGTCCGTAATTGACCCTTCACCCTCTAGATAACTGCATTCAGTCACAACTCACACATAACACTAAAGAGTAAACTAGTGCAGCACAGACTATTTTTGATCTGCTTCAGGGTCTTCATAATCCTCCTCATCTTCATCATCGTCATCTCCAAGGTTCTCCTCTGTGTCAGACGGTGCCGGTGTTGACGACCGTGACACTGATGGTGAGGACGGTTCCGAAGCGGGTTTGGGATACCGAAAGTGTTTGCCCTATGATAAAAACACACAGGTTAATAAGTATTATGTATAAGCTAAAATAATTATAAATAAATTTATTTAAAAGAAACATCTTTGTCTAAACACATACATTTTTTTCCAAACTGTTAAAGATTAAAATTTAAGTTTAGTATGAATCAGCAATTTCTTAATTTCATGCTATTATGGCACTAGGATCACCAGCTGTTTTATTAACCATAACCATTTTCAAAAGATTTAATTCTGATCAAAACATTTATTAATAATCACCATCTTTCTGATAATTTTCATGTGGACCTTACCTTAGTATTACATAAAAATTTATTGGTCAGGCTTTAAGAAACAATTATAAACAAAACACAACATTAACGTCCTTACAAAATTACTGTTTATTAATGACACAAAAAATAATGCGGCTTGTTTTGACGTCATCCATGATATACTAATGATGTTAACATATTAGAATATGTTAATCCTGATTTTCAATTTCATGACTTACAAAAACAATCAGTGAATTTGTTACATATTTACCCACTTGATATTGTTAATGATCACATTAATTTCAAGGTATATGGCACACCAATTTACTTACATATGATTTTGAGTAATAGTTATACTCACAGAAATGCTATCGTCAAGGTTTGCTTCTGGATGTGTTTTTGCCAGTGCAGCTGATCGAGCTTTTCGATAATACTTAAAAAATAAGAAAAATGTAAAAAAAAGAAGTTGTTTTTGACAATGGAAGAACGTCAATCATCACTGTGAACTCTTTAACAAGACTGGGTCCTCCTTATAAAAATTATTTTCACTTTACAGAATTTGGGTGGGTGATATTAAAAATAATAGTGCTATGCAATCAGATTATCCATTCATGTACAAAATAATATTAGTTTTTTTATTGATGAGGTTAGGGTGACATGAGGGAAATGTGGGAGGGGACACATGTTAATGGTTTCTTGCTCAATCAATCACTGAACTGTAAATATATTTATTTTACAAAATACATCTGTTTATGCTGTGGAGAAATTGTCTATGGCATTTTCCAAGGCAGTTTTAGCGTAAAGTATACTTTATTTTTAATAATAAGATAAAAATACACCTTGAAACAAAATTAGTCCACAGCAAAAAAAAGGACAGAGGAGAATGAAAAACTCCGCTGCAATCTCCATGGCATTGCCGATTGTCGTGGGCAATTTCAATGTAAAGATTGCCATAATACTAACCACTCCCAGATTACGCCAATCCAGCAGTTCACTCAGTCGCTCTGTTCGGTTTCTCTGGATAATCCGCTGTCTTCGTGATAGACAGGTGAAGTCAAACATGTTCTGAAACAAACACAAACACATGTTATGGCAGTGCAGAAGAAAAAGGAAAGTAACCTAAAGTTTGTTTTATTTAACGATGCCTCTGAGATGTTCAATTTGGTTTCATTCTATATATTATTATAAGAGCATCTTATGAGATATTGTTAACAATGAAGCATGGGTGTTCTAGAATGTTTTTTAAAACCTGAAATCTGTAGTCCACGGACTATCAAGGCCCCTTGTGGGGTACAGGAGCAGCACCCTTGTGTGGATGGGGGTCAGGGAGTGAATTTTTAAAAACAAATTGAATGGCTCTATTTGAATGTGAAATAGAAAATTTAAGCACAAAATTAATGTAAAAAAATACATAAATAAGTACACAAAATCAATTTCTTCTTGCCGCATAAGGCCGTATTTTAGAGACTGCAAATGGAACAGAGAGCCTGACCCAGGCAGGTTGATCTTCTGTAGCCACAGGCCAAATGTTTCACCGTTTGTGTCTTTTTCCGTCAGCCATTCCCAGAGCCACTCATTTCACATACATTTCTCACTTCCTTTAGCCTCAATATATCATGACTTTTCAAAAACAGCATTTTGTAGGCCTGCCGATGTCACACTAGCCTGTTGAGTAGACTTGGCAAAAATGGAACACTGCATACTTCCAGCACTGAAGAGTCAGAACAGAGTGCATTGAAAACTTGGATAAGAAATCGGACTTCGAAAATTCGTTGCTCCTCAAATTTTCAAAAACTGGCAGAACCAGCGCCAGCCATTATCAAAAACTGGAATTCTGGAACACAATTTGCACAGAAGCACCCAAGTTGAAGTAGTCATATTGGCTACTTCTTTCAGCAGCAAGGGATCTTTTATGTGCTTTCCCACAGACAAGATGACACATACCATAGCATTTGTTACACCACTGGCTAGAAGAAGAAATAGCTCAAATGGATCAGCTCAAGATGATCTGATGACCCATCACACCTCAGATGGTCACTCTACCTCTTAAGATATGTCCTGCTGTCTAATAGTATGGAATTAAAAAAACATATCAATCATGTTTTAGGGTTTTTAACAAAATTAAAACAAAGCCATCTTTCACGCGTTAGCTCACCTCTGAGAACAAAACAGAGCCATGATCAAATTTATTTTAAAATGTTTTTAACAAATAAAATATTATGCAAATATGTTTGTACCGACCTGTGCTAACATCTGCACCGATTCCTCAGGACTCTTGAAACGCCGGTCAATGATGTAGATGCCGTAAGACTTGGGGTCAGCTATATGGTCATGCATGAAACATCCAAAACCTGAGAGATTTGTTGTGATACTGGGAATTCCCATCACAGTACACTCAGCTGAAAAACAGCAGCATTAAAACACTGTAAATCATTAAGGTATTGCATGAAGTATGTCTTTACTTTCATAACGTTAAAGGAAGGCATGACTTTTAAGTCAGGTGTATGTATGAATACATGGGTCAAATTTCATCAAGGCATTGAGCTGCCCTGCCCCTTTGCTGCAATGCCCTCTCAATTTCACTTCTAATGAAGGCAAATATTGTTGTGCCCTTTTTTCCTGCTTGCCCCATAGGAAACTCACATTTGCCATTGAGCCCCTGATGTGCCCTCAAAATTGCCTTGGTGAGAATATGATTCCTAGGAATCCAAGGCAATAATCGCTTTGCCACCCAAACACCAAAGTTCAACCCCTATATAAGCATTTTGCCCAAATATTTTATGCAGTTAACAAGATTATTTCTTTATCAGAAATGCCCATCCAAAAATCATGTTACTATTCTTGCACTATCTGGTATAAAATCAAAGTACATTTATCAAAGAGTGATCACAAAAATCAGAAATATTCAATATAGTAAGGAATTCTTTGACCAAGTAACCTGAATGCTATAACAGATGCAAAATTTGTACACTTCCTTTGTGGTAATTTTGTGATTATTTAATAAAAATGTTTATGGTTTTTGGTACTTTGAAATAAAAATATTAAGTTTTCTACATTTTCTTATGCAATTAACCAGACATTACAAAGAAACCATATGCAATTAAAAGAAATTCTTTGTATATATTTCCATACAAATGGTTCTGTGCAGCAGAAAATTATGCAAATAACAGGAATATGGTATTATCAGGAATCCAATTAAGTGGAAGACAATATATATAATACATATACACACACACACTTATAAATAGAGATAGAGATAGAGATAGAGATAGAGAGAGATAGAGATAGAGATAGAGATAGAGATAGAGATAGAGATAGAGAGAGAGAGAGAGAGAGATGTGTAAACTTGCCTGGTGTGTATCCCCATGGTTCATAGTAAGACGGGAAAACGCCAAGATGACATCCTCGGACGAAATCCTCATAATCCAATCCAAACAGTGGGTTTGTAGAGTTGAGAAACTCAGGGTGAAAAATCACCTAAAAGAAAAACATTTTAACTACATATTCTCCATTTTTATTGTTATATGGACCAGGGATAAAATATTGACTTGATTTCACTTTTAATATCAAAAAGATAAAACATTTTAAAAAGAATTCTACACAATTTAATTATCTCACTGGGTTCACAAAATTACTTGATTCATATTTAGGATCCATTATTAAAAAAATAATTAATATTAAAAATCAAAATCAATTATTAATTTCAAAAGCTTTTAAATAAAATAAGTATTATGTGACATTAAATGTCTAATTTACATTAAATCTAAAAAATATTTTAAGAGAATATATAATGCTATAATTAATATAATTCTAACTAAAAAAAAAATTCAAATAATTAATTTTAAAAAAGGTAAAAATCAATTTCAGCCGGATAAATAATGCAATGATTAATCTAAATTTAATAAAAATAAATCGTAATTATTTTTATAATCTTATATTTTTAGAATGTTTCGAAATCGATACACATGCATCTATAACATTTGTTTCACATTCTAAGCAAAGATCAAACATCAATATTTTAGAGTAAGCAACTTAATAACACACACATACCTTGACTCTGTCCTCAGAGTTGTTGAAAAGATGACATCTTCGCAATGCATTCAGGACCTGGTCATTGTAATCATCAACAACATTGTGTGTACAGATCGGTGGTAAACTTTGTCTCTAAAATAAAAAAAGCAAAACAGTCACTGACTATTGGTTGGTAATACAGTAAAGTAAAGAAAAGTTTGTTTTATTTAACGACACCTCTAGAGCACATTGATTTTTATCTTATCATCCGCTTTTGGATGTCAATCATATGTTTATTCTGACATATGTTTAGAGGAAACACACTGCTGCCACATAGGATAATCTTTCAGGTGCAGCAAGAGGTTTTTTATATGCACTGTCCCACAGACAAGACAGCACATATCACAGCCTTTGATGAACCAGTTGTGGATCACTGGTTGAATGGAAAATAGCCTAAACTGCAAATGGGTCCACTGAGAAGGATCGATACAACAACAGACAGCTTCATAAGTGGATCGCTACCGTTTGAGCGACATCCAGCTCCTCTATCCATTTATAGGTCATACGAAAGGTTATCAGGAAATCCATTTGATTTTATATAATCCATTACAAAATGTGTTGTGTGAGTGATCATCAGTCTAAACACTAACATGAAATATATTCATAATGGGAAATCAACATGTTCAGTAATACGCTACCTGAGCTGCAAATATACATCGTTTGAGCCGGACAATGTCGTCTTGTTCCAGCAAATCATCACCATTAGGTAATGAGCCTCTGAAACAAACACACAATTCTAACATTAGATTTAACAAAACAACCAAAAATGGGGGTACACCAGAATAGGAAATTTCACAATAACTATCATTTATTCTCTTGATTGTTAAAAATTTCAGTTTAGGTGAATGAGAAAGTGGTTATAATAATATTATTATGTAATACATAAAAAAACACCAAACGAGAATTAAATATGCTAATTATAAACCTTGCAAATAAGTGGTCAGTCACAGACATTTTTCAGTATAAATTTTTAATTCTGGAAGATATGACAGTCACAAAGTTAATTTTGTCAGAGACTCATGCAGTGAAAATTAACAGTTCTATGTAAAATTGTTTCGATGTAGCTTGTGCATATTGCTGAAACTACTAAAATACTAAAAATAGTACATAAAATCTACACGTTCTAAATTTCATCAGTTAAAATGTCTGACTAGAACATTTTCTTTAATATATGGCACAAATTTATGGATGCTTGGTTTAAGCTGGACTGTAAAAATCATTAGCAATTTGGCTAATTTGGTCAGATATTCTGTAGCCAAATACAGTTTCAGTTGGTCAAATAAATTGAACTAAATTAAGGCGTTTTAACTCATTAACCTTATTGCCAGAGACGAAATCATCCTAAGTGTTCCGAATGAATCGTAAGTAACAGAAAAGGCAGATATTTTGACTGACAACAAAGCTACTGAGTTCGAACTCTTCCGATGTTGTCTGAATGAACTGTGTATGTGCGCATAAAAATGCACAGATACAGCAAGTAGTATTTAGATGGTTCACTGACCAATTAAAGGTGTGAATTATACAAGTAACAAGAAAGTAGGTAGTCAAAACAGTGGCAGATTGAAAGTGGTTTGGTGATTTCATAATCCAGTGCATTTTAATTCGTATTTGGTGAATTGGCGAACGAAAGCTTAAACCTTGGGATTTAGGATATTTTTGTCTGTTGAGCAAAAATAATTATTTTCAATGATATATTAAAGTTACAAGTAGTGGGATGCACAGATACAGCGCAATAATGGGTGGTTGATTAATACTATCAGAAGTGTATTGAAAAAAAAAATGTAATAAACAAAAGGATACCCACTGTAAACATATCTCAAAAATTCTTTTTCCAATTTGATTCTGAACATGTTGAACTGTGTCCTTCAACTGCTTGGCAATAGCTTGTCCTCTCAACGATTCAACGTTGAAGTTGTTTGTCCGTGCAGGAAGTATCAAAAATACAACAACAGTTGTATCACTACCAGCTGCCTGAAAGTTGCAAGTAAACTATGAAAATAGTATAGATATATTTTAAACCAAGTTTCTTCAGTTCTTTTAAACTGTTTGTATGCCATTAAAAAAGCAAACATACTTGTATAGCTGCTAATGTTAACATATGATGAGTTTTTCTTTCTTTTATAATATACTGTTCAAAATAAGTAGGGTATATCCAAAACAACAGAGGGTAATAAGAACAGTGTAATGTTTATAGCAATAACAGTGATTGGCTACATTAAAGTAATCATGTGACATCACACTGCCACAAAAACTTTTGTCTGGACACAGAGGTATGACTGAACCAGACCAAGATAAGGATAAAAACTGTGTGGTTATCTAAACATGGATGGCTAATTGTCGCATGTTCCAGATTAAACATGACTTCAGCCTAGTTAATTTTGCTCCATGATATCCAACACATTTTTCACTGTGGGAAGGTATGCACATTGATCTGAGAATGGCAATGTGTTGACATTTTGCTGCTGCATGTACATTTAATCTCATAATTATTCATATATGAATTTAAATATCCCTACTTATTTTAAACATGAAATAAGAGAACATAATATAATTACTGACAACCTGGCTGAAGATCTGAGTGTAGTATATAAATACCATATGCCACATTGAATACATACAAAATAATGACGTTATTGTTGAATGACGTGATGCTTCTTTAAGAAGATGTTCTTACTAATTCGTTCAATGAAATTTAGAACAATATCCTAGAATTTACAGATTTTATAACAAAATTTTGTGTCCTTTGTCTAAGGGAGGTTAATAATTTATGCAATACTACACTTTTTCCTGTATGGTAGCTTCATGTAAAATAAAACGCAAACTTGTAAGATAAATGTTATCTCTTAGGAATTTGTTTTGTAGTCTGTATATTTTAAAATACGTTTTGGCTATAATTTGTAAATACAAATAGAAAATCTATTTTATATGCTCTGCTGAAAATATCTTACCTTCATGAAG
>JAULBS010086821.1:0-18081 GCA_032355785.1 Symmetromphalus regularis | reverse complement strand
AGTAATAGTAGGGGCGAGTGTGGGGGAGGGGAGATTTAGGGGATAATGTCCAGGAGAATATAGCTGGTAGTGGAATTTATTCGCATAATCATAAGATAACTTCATATTGTTATATCAGTGTGGAGTTTTTTGATTGAGGTAATGTTTGAAATTTTTACTTTGTTCTAACAATTTTAGTATGCAGTATTAGTTTGCAATTCACTGTAACATTTCGTTTTGTTTGACTTAACTTCAATTTTGAATTGGTTTCAGCATAGAAAAATAATTTATCAAATAAGAAGTTTGTGTTATTTATTTTAGAAATGTTTTTGTGAAGAATACCACGAACGGTGATGTTTTTAAGCAAACATAAATGCTATGTGGTGTACAACTGTTCGAGATCGAACATTCAATTTTGATGACAACAGTCATTTAGTGCTTTTCCATCAATGCATATGGCAAACATTTGCTAAATATGCTGTTTGCCATTTTTGTAGACTTTTATTTGGTCTGTTACATTTATAAAATAAACAGGGTTTTTTTAAAAATAACTTTATACTTAAATAAAAAATTAATTAATTAAAATTGTCTTAAAATAACTCTTTTAACTAAAAAAGAATCTTATTTTAAAAAGAATCGTTTGATAAATTTAAAGTAATCCAAATAATTACAAGTCAATTAAAAACAAAATAGATTATTTGCTTTTGTTTATGCATTTGTTATTGGCTGAAGAGATTGTGGTACCCAAAATGGCTGCCATTATTTCCCTATAACATGTTTACGCATACATGTTATAATACACTGGTAGTAGGGGACCTAGTTCCTTATAACCGCATCTATGCATATACTAGAATAATTCTATAAGTAATTCTTTCTTTTCTATTTCAGACTTCTCAGCAAACTTGTAAAAGGCCCATTCAAGGGAAATGTGTGATATACGAACTTTAAGAAACCGCTATTCAAAGGATCAACTGTCGTGGTGTACACATCCAGAAAAATTATTCTCGTGACGTCATTTCCACAAGAGTTGTTCTCCATGGCGTCCATGCTGAAGAAATAAAAGCTCAAAACAATAGAAAATGGCAGAGAAAGTTTGTAGAATTTCAGTTTCTATTTGAAATTGTGGTCTTTTTCTCCAGTGGTCTTTCTCTCAACCAAAGTGAGATAACTTAAGTCATCGTGCATATCTATTCATATATTAGTGAATTCCAAATTTTACTACTGCGACTGCCGTAAAAGGAACGAGTAGTCCATACCTTGGTCTGTGAGATGTTTGCCAAGGTGTACGACTGAATCTAAAACAACCCACAGAAAAGTCCTCACGATTAATATTCCTATGCAATTTTGTGTAATAAATGTTAACAAAATTGCGTTTTGTCGTTTATTTTTGTGTATCATTACTCAATAATGAATTTATAGGATAACCAAAATGTTATGTCTAAATATATGTAAGTCTCGGACAAGAAATAATTAACTACGTCCCAACATACTGATTAATCAGCGGCTATTAAGTATTATAAGTACGGTATTTCATGGTTCATGGAAGAAATCTGTATGAGCGTACCGTCCTTATATAACCAGTCTGAACTCTTATTAGCTGATGTTTGCTTTTGTGCTGGTTGGGAGGTGGATGGGTCGTTAAATAATATGTATCGTCACAGCATAGGGTCTTTTATATCTACCTTCCCACAGAAGCATACTATATGGATAACTGGCTGGAACTAGCATCTTAGACAAGCAGACATATTTACACATATCCATTATACTATTATATATTTGCACTACATAGCAATTTGCGCTTGAAGCATGGGCAATATCTGTCGGCGATCGGTTCTGGAAATTAATTGTTCCCGATTAAAAGTAATTTGTGGAAAATACAGGGTCATTAAAACTAAAGCAGGAATATAATTTCTAGATCTCATGATACTTTTGATATGGAGACGCTAGCCAGTGCAGTCTGCTAATTTTGTGAAAATCATTAATAATTTATAAAGTTTAAAAGAATTATTTGTTGGTCAAGAATATAAGTTTTATATGCGGCATCATATACACGTACATGCATACGTCAATTTTCCACACTGAACAGTACATTCAATGCAGTTACAAGCTTTAACATTATAAAATTTAAGACATACAAGAATTGGCATATTGGTAAATTTTTAAATGATCATTATTTTATGAAACATGGTACATCTTTGGGAGCGTACGTACTCTGCCCCACATCACCCGTTAGTACGCAATAATTCCTTCTTCCCAGTCGCACTCATTCATTATGGATAATCCCAAACTGCGATAGATTAGGGGCAATAACTATTGAAAGAAAAATATTTTGTTTGTATAGATTGTTTCCCTTGAATTAATGGTTTTTATTGTTTGTTTTTTAATTTTCTTTAAAAACAAATATATATAAAATCAAGTTGGTATTTGGTCTACTTCTTCACAGACTTCTTGAACACAGTTGGTTATCAAATTTCACAAACATTATGAGGAAAAGAGTTAATATGTGCTATCACTTTGTAGTAAAATAGGTAAAAAGGGTTTTAATAACCTAACAGTACAAGCAGATCTGTTAAAAATCAGGTGTGTGTGTAAAACATTTTACATGGGAAAGGAGTCAATACCCTCGCTCTGTCCAATTGTCTAAAACAACACAGAAAATAGACAAAAAGTGGCAAAACAAAAAATTCTGAGATCTAGTAAGAATAACAACAGATGAATCTTCTGCATTTTTTAATTTTTTTTTTTCTTGTAGTGAACAAATTTAACAATATGCAACAATACATGTATATACACAATTGTGACAAGTCGAACACTGGCAAAAATGTAAAAAGTCTGGAAGCAAATTTCATAAAAATGTGATTACAATGCTGTCAACAGAGCAATACCACAACCATTACACACACAATATAACCAGAACCCCAACACGTATTACACAGATCCTCCACTTTGACATGATAGAAATACAACAAACTGATCCCTCTTCAATCTCAGATTATTTCTATTTCATAATCTATATTAGCTACCAATTAGTTTCATATTTAAATAAAAATAAAGATTTTTGTTTAAAGGCATGTTCATTAATTTAACATCCTTTAGTAACAAACCACACAAATATCACTTATATTTTAAAATATATATATTTCCACATTGAAGAGTTCTCATAACTTTTTATTTAACATTTTTATGAGGACTGTCACATTAGTCAATTGGAATTTTAAAATTTCTGTAAACCAAACGAAAGTGCCCTGCAAAAACATTGAGAATTAACAGGTTTTAACATAATAACGTAACAAATCATGTCTTTTTGTAGTAATGTCAACTACTTTGATTGAAGTGCTAATGGCTATGCACATTTTACACACTTAATGTGATATCATTACCAAGTTCCAAAATGCCTAGTATCAAAATCTTAAGCCTGAAGTTTTAATTCAAAATGGCTGAAGTGACATTCCTCATAAAAACGTAAGATAAAACACTATGAGGATTGCACAAACACATTAATTTTTTTAAGTGGTTGTTTTTTTATTTTTATTACTAACAGATGTTAAATTATAAGGACACTATAATATACCTTTTAAAACATTATTTAATTTATATATTAGTTATTAATAATTGTTTCATATTTAAATTAAAATTAGCATTGTAAGGGATGGCTGCTTAAGATATATAGGAAGCCATTAAATAACAAAGTTAGACAATGCACTTGTCAAAATTCATCATGTGTATAAAGTTTGATTTAAAGGTGGGATAAAATCTGTTTATCTTCCATCCATACCCACTTCTTCACAAGTTATCAAGCTTCAATTCCACTTCCACCATACACACAAGCATACTCTCTGTCTTACAATGAAAAGGTACCTTGACAATATTTGTGGAAATGGGTACAGATGACAAATTCAGATAAATGTGGTTCAGTTTTAAGAGTTGGCACAATCTGCTTCTGTTTTGTGACCAAAATATGTACAGTTGTACTAGGTATATCAATGAAATCTAGATATTAAATAAACACTTACTATTACTTCACAAACTTTCGTTAGGTACAATATATTACCATACCCTTCATGTGACCATTATCAACTCTTTGGCAAATTGTTACTGATTTTGATTTTGTAATGACTATTCGTATGTTCAAAGGGGCTGAAATTTTATATTAAAGAATATTTCATGCTTAATTTCTTTGACTTGCAGATTTCACTCCTACTCAAACCAATTCTTTCGAAGTACTGAAGGTATATATTTTGTTCGCAAGTCTCCCAATATATACTAGTATATCAACAACTTGTTACATTAATATCCTAACTACAGAAAAAAATGAATTTACAGCATAAAGTATTGTAAGAATAACAAACACTGTCTTAATTAGTAATAAATAAGTTACCTACACAATCACAACACATCATTAACACAATATTAATTGCACAAACATGAAACCACAAAAATATTATTTGATTCTCATCACTCTGACATTTGAAATATATATATATATTTCTTTATATAGAATTTTAAAATGTATTTCCACTCGCCATTAAATATTGTCATTTTTTAACTAGAACACATCAGAAATCAAAACAACAAAATAGAGGCGGTGTCATGTTTTTTATAGGTTTTTTTTAATATGTGTGAAGGTTTACATGATGCTAGTATGCAACAAATCGAATACCTAATTCTAACACCATCCCAACTCTATCAGGTCATGTTTTAAGAAAACAATAAAAACCATTTTTTTCCAGATTGTATTGAGGACTTTTATTCTTTTGCCTCTGATTCATAACCAAACTTTTTACACTAGGATAAAGAATCATCACGAGAAATGTAGTACTTTAGTAACTACAGAAGTCAAAGATGACTGAGTGAGGTCATTATTAAACTAAGAGGTAGTCTTATGAACAGAAGTGGATCATCACTTTATTTGGCAATAGAATGGAATGTTGTAGCACTATTATGGAAAGACCACACTACACAGTAACAAAACTAAACCAGAACAGTCATTATATCAGTTGTATAGCTTTTGCTATTATATTAGGATTTAGAGTTTTAGTATGAACACAGTTTTACTCCAGGCTGTTTTAATGAGACTGAAATGAAAGCAAGCTGTTTAGTGGCTTTTCAAAAGGAGTTATTTTATTTAACACAGAAAGCCATACCAAAACTAATATAATAAAACTAGCTCACTGTTTAAAGTGTATGGTATTAGGACAATGTAATTATCAGGTATTCAGCTTTGTTGAATATGAAATTAGATCTTAACATTGGCTTCTTTTTTGACCTTTTGAAACATCCACCTCATTAAAATGGTTCGGTATTCCTGCATATTTCTCTGCATAGCTCAGTCTAGGCATTTGTATAACCCACTGTAATCATGCTGTCAACATAATATGTACACAATGTCAACACAATATGTATACAATATCAACACAATATGTATACAATATCAACACAATAGGTGTACTCTTAACTACTAATCATTTTAGTTTCAATGTTTTTTACAGTGCTCACATTTTATTTATAAATACAATACTCATTTTTATAAGGATTATACATAAATGTATGTATTTATAAGAATATTTAAGAATGAACAAATTATGTTGTGTGTGCACATATATGACAGAATTTATGAAGCTTTTTTTTTCTATACACAGGATTGTATTCGTAGTAAATGGTAGTAATTTTATTACATGTGCATGAGACTGAGTCTTCATAAATTTGGCCCAACATATTTTGTATATTTTGTATGACACTGTTTCACCCAACCAAGCCTATAGTCTATACTTTAATACTGATAAGTATCAAATAAATAATTTTGTGGTATAAGCTAAATATGGCACATGGATATTACAAGATATGCTAAAAGGAAAAGATCTGACTTTTATAGCTACATGTACTAACAAAGTGATTTCATTACTACTACTAGTACTATTAAAATAGAAGATAATATGGGTTATTAACCTGTGGGCAATTTTATCAAGGAACTTAAGTTGTAAATTAAATTAAAGTATTAGCTTCTAGTCAGATAAAAAAAAAACCTTAGTTTCTGTGATTTTGACAAAAGTTCTACCAAAACTTTTAAACCATATATACTTTCAGTCAAAATCATAGAAACTAAGTTTTTTAAATCTGACTTAAGTCTAATTCTAAGTTCCTTGATAAATATGACTTCAGTTTGATAGCTGGTAACTTGAAATGAAGATTTCTTTTTTCACTATACAGACAAATAAGCATTCTTATAAAGGTTTCTGCCATGTTGTTATGGGTGAATGCAAACATTTTGGAAATGGGGGTCCACAGATATTTTTAATATTGGAGAGGGGTCCAAAGTTAGTTACAACTAAATTAAAATAGGAAAACAAATAGGGGACTGAAGGGGTGCGACTGATGTAGGACAATAAATTTTATTTGATGAAATGTTTTTTTCCAGTTTTTTAAAGATTAACCCAAAACAAGAGAATTAAAGTTTACACAGCATTATATAAAAATGAATATTCAAAAGAAAAAAAGTTATATTATTTAAAATTATTTTTAAAATTCTGTATTTATAAGTAAAAAAACCTAAAATAATAACAAGTAACTTTACAAATCAGATCATCATTGATAAAGGGATCATACTACAAACTCAAACATTAAACTAAACTAAGAGTACGGTAAGATAAAAATACAAAGTTTGATTAAAATACATCTAATTAGGTGATATGTACTAGTACATAAATGATGACAAAGATTATTCATTGCCAAATAACAAAAATATCTGACTAGTTACATGCCTTAACAAAACAATATTTTAAAGGTGCAATGTCATACTTGTAGGTGTTCTATATCGCATTTTTTTCTTTTTTTAAAAAATTCTAATTTAATTCCAAATGAATAAATCCCTAATGCATAAATTAGCATAAATCCACAATATTAAGTTTAGTATTGCACATTCAAAACATAATATGCAACCATACCTTAAGTTCTTCACTAGAATGAACACACTATTCCACACCAACATCCTATAGTACATCATATAAGTCACATAAATTTGCAATTAAATTTCCTTAATTAATAGTAATGTAATGTTTCCATTTAACTGATGGTATACTCTATCTCAAAATAAATATTATGAGGACTGCCACCTTTTAACTCCGATGTGATTTAAGTTTTTTCTCAGTAAATTGCTTTAATTTATTGTAATTCTTTGTGTACATGTAACTGAGATCATACTCATTAAGATTTAATACCAGGGCTAGCTCTACCTATAAACATTTGGCGAATTTTAATGTAATCTGGCGAAATAATTTCTTTTAATAATAGCCATTTAAGTGCAGAAAAAGATGACTTTTCAATGTTTGACATTTTTATAGATAATTTGGCGACTGTTACTGTTGTGCCAGAGCTAACCCTGTAATACACTTTAATACAAACAATTCTTGTGGACTGCCACCTTGTACAAGTAAGACACTATCTCTTTAATTCTTAGAACAAATAAGCATGGCCATGTTATACTATTACCTACACTGGACTATATTAAAGATAAGTAATAAAGATATGTTAAGAGATACACATTCAATTGGAATCAGTACATAACTTATATAAACAACACTAAAGTACTAGAAATTGTTGCTAGCATTTAACATAAGATAATTTTTTTTTTTAAAGATTTACTTAATTTTGCTGGAAAATGCCTCTATCTACACTAAGTTGTTGATATAATCTCTTTTTTAAAAACCACTTTTGTCTTCCAACATAAAATAATAAAAATTACTAAGTGACAGTAACTTCAAAAAATCATTCTTGAAAGAACACTGAAGACGTACATGTTAAATATGATGCACTATTATATGTAATCATAAAGAGAAACCAAAGAATACATTTATATATCAATTAACATTATAACAGGTATAAGAAAAACATTTTCAACTGAAATACCTGACACAATAATTAAAAAACACACCTAAAAAACAGATATCTTGTTCGTTAGCCTAAAAACAATTAACCAATACACTTTTTAATGTTCACAACTTCCTAGTATTAAATTTAATCAAATTTTTAAATATCTAAAATAACAACACAAGCAATACATATATATTCCTAGCTGAAATACCCAAAACATTCACTAAGAAAAAATACTGTACATAAGACAACTGTTAAAGCCAGTTTACATGAAACTATATCAACCACCATTAGACATATAATGTATATTATATAAATGTGCATAGATCTATGCGTGCGTGTGTTAGTGATTTCGATTTAACTATTTTGATTTATCGTGTATTTACTTCATTCCTTTGGTGCCTCATATGCAATTTAGTATTAAAGAAATGCATTACATGACAGATTAGTAGGTTATACTCATACATGATATATATAAAGCATGAGATGCTTGTAAAGTCAGTTTAATGTATAACAGTGTGTTGATAGCTACATCAGACTAAGCACTGAAATAAGCTGTAGCAAAAGTTGTAAATTTGAAATTAATATCTATAAGACATAAAAATATACTAAACTAAACATGATATCAGTTTAAAGCTTGTTTGACTCCAGTCACCTCAACCTGGGAATATTTTCATCAACTAGAATAAATCAAAATAAATAAATCAACTCAAATATATATGTTTACTAAACACGTAATATAAATCTCTTTCAACTTTGATCAATATATACATTACAAAATCTTAAATTTGTCACAATAAAATGTTGTGGGGTAATTTATAAACAGTAATTATAGATTTTTTTTTTAATCTGTATCAAATCGTAATTAGATATTCGGTTTTGTCCATCACAAAATAAAATTGAAAAAAATCATTACAAGGTATATTAAATAAAAAAGATTCTTTTTTTTAATTAACTGTATTATTTATCTCAGTCTTAAATAAAACTGAGTTTTAAAATAACTAAAACAAATTGTTTAAAAATATATTTATCAAGTAAAATATGATACACATTTTTATACACTCAGTTATTTGTAAAACTTATCTTAGCAAAACATGTACCACTAATAGAGGCTCAACATATTGTGATAGTACCATACATATAAAATGTTAGACATTTACTAAAATGAAATAATTTCTTTTTAAAAATTGTTTATACAGGTCTGTAAAAAAAAAACCTATTTTATAAAAGGGAAGGCAGGACAACAGAACACATGTCCCACCTATAATTTATTAGCCAATACTTGATGACTACAAAAGACAAACAGAAGAACTGAAACTGTTCTTTAAAATGTCTCTATATGTGTAGTTTAAAGTGTCCAAGCTAATGTGCTCAACATTTGTATATCCAGCTTAAAGTTAAACATTTTAAAACATTCAGTGGCATAGCTTCCATTGAGGCAATGAGGCAACTGCCTCACAAGATTTTTTTACAGAAAAAAAAATTGACGTGATTAATTTTATAAAAGTTGATTAAAATACGAGAAATAAAAACCTTTGTCAAAGAGTTGCCTCACTAGAAAAAAGACCCAAGCTACGCCAATGACATTTTAATGTTACACATAATAAATGTTATATAATGTTTATACAATCTTAAAACATGGTAATTACATGTTTTACGACCTTAAAGCATTGTAAAAATGTTGTAAATTTGTTTTACAGGAAAACATTCCCTGTCAGTTAGTATAAAACATTCCCTGTCAGTTAGTATAAAACATACATGTACCTAACATTAGGCAAATATTTGGAAAAAAATTATTTTCTTTTATTTATGTCCACAAAACATTGTATAAAGTTAAAACATTCGATATTAATCTAGAGTGAATAAAAACATTCAAAGTAAGCATCAAGAAATATATGGTAATAAAACGTCATTGCTACCCCAACAATCTCATATATATTTTTAAAAATATACATCAATAAAACTTCACACCCATCCCCAACATATATGTCAAGAAATACATGTCAACAAAACTTCACTCCTACCCCGGCAATCCCATATATGTCAAGAAATATATACCAACAAAATATCTTCAAGTTCAAAGCTGTTATCAGACATTCATAATTAAAGAAACTAAATTTGATTGAGCTTGTGAAATACATGAGCAAATTATGTGGAAGACAGTAAACAAAAAAATATGTACAGCATACAAAACTAGTAAATAAATACTGTCATGTTTACTTAAGAGATAGTAATGTACCACACTTCCTCGTTAAACATTTTTCACATTCCAGTGTTTGTTTACAATAAATAAAAGAACAGATTGATTTTTTTTTAATAATAAGCATATTTAAATTGGAAAAAAATATGATTAGATGGGTGGGAGAAACAAAATATTAAAATGACATTTACAATTTCTAAACACAAACTTATATCCAGCTGAAATATGCCAAGAGGGGAAAGGTTTGATTAAAAAAGGTGTTTGTAAATCATGCCCCACTTCTCTAGATAGCATATCAGTACTTGTAAGCAATACGTAAAATAAATAAATAAATAAACCCCAATAAAATATATGTTTTTAATTGTGTTGGGCCTTTTTTTTAATAGCTTAATTTATGAATTTTCTTTCTCTGAAACTTCAGTCAAAATTTTTAAAAATTGTTTATATATTTTTTTTAATTATTAGAATGAAAAAAAAATCCATTCATTGTACACAGAGATGCTGTTTATTTAAACAGTATATATTTGCTTAAGCCATGTCAGATAAAAAACATGTGCGAAAGTAAAACTGTATTTTAATTTTATTTTCATATGTAAACTAAGTGATAAAAAATAAAAGGTCTTGTTTTAAGTACATGTATAAATTAACATGACAGATCCTGCTGTATTATAAACATTAGGAATAAAATCATTGATAGCTGCATTGTAATGATATACTGTAGATTGCCGAGTTATGTTTGGACAGTACGTATTTTAAATGATATTTTAATACACATTTCTACATTAATTTTGTATTTTAAATTATAAAACTAAACTGAGTTTCTACCACTACACGATGTTGTTTAAAATTATCTTTCTAAACAAAACACATTACATGGTACCTAATGACTATCCAAACTGCATATGTAGATCTACCTGTAACGTATGTGACCAAAATGTATTTAATTCTCATGTGGCTGCCGTACTGAAAATAACATAACACAGTAACATAGTGACTAAACTTTCATATGAGGTAGTTGTCTTGGTACATTGTGTCAACTTCTAGCAGAAGCTAGTTCTTATCTATTTTGAACATTTGAACAATCCTCTCCATTTGAAAATCCATTCAGAGAAAAACTAACGCTCACCCCCTCACAAGTAGAAATTGCTGGAGAACAGTCAAATTTAAATATGAATAGTCCCCCGGCAAGAAGTAATATTTATAAACTTCTACAACCGTCACTGTCTGCCTGAAAATGATTTCAGGTGAGAAATGTGAAAACCAGTTTTTTAAATTTTGATTTATAAAATGAAACGACAAAAAGTGATGGTGAAATGCTGAACATTTTCCATTTTTGTGAGAGTGTCATCATTATCAGGTGAGTATGAGCAATCTACCTGTAAAAGTGAGGACTGTTTAAACAGATATCAGTACATGTATATATTGTACAGTATATTTACTGCTTCATCCATCCAATTAAAATTAAGTACAATCCATACTACTTTTATTTTGTACCATTAGTTGTGCATAAAAGTAAAAAGAATTCTTAGAAAATTAAAATTCTAAATTCTTTTTAATAGTAATATTTAATGTATAGTGACCTGCCAGTTATTTTCATCCACATACATTTTTTGACTATTATGGAAGAGGTTTTATTTGGATGTATGAAGACAGTACCATTGAGTGTCAATTACATACAATTAACAGTCTCTTAATGCATCTAAATAATAAGCCTTGAAATTCAGACATATTTACGACGACCATTAACTGTCATTGCTAAATTGTTTTGCTATGACATTCAAATAGAAATTTCAAGAAAAAAAACCATACTTCATAATATATTTATATTTTTTCAAAGACAGTAAAATGCTGTCGCAAACCAATTACACCATTTTTATGGTGACATTGCCAATTGCTACTGCAAATTTCAATGGGTAAATACCATGTCCCATGAAAAAAATGATTTTATGAACGTGCCAAAATCTAAACATTATTTCATCAAAAATGCCAAATAAAGAAATGGACGAATATAGCTGGCGTGACATTGCATTAAAAAAAACTTTTGTTAAAATACATAAAATGTTCAGAAATGCTGGTTATTAAGTTCAATAATAATTCACATTAAATAATATGGAATAAAAATAACATTTAAGTAGATAATCATATTCAACTGTGGCAACATTCATGTGGTATCAGGGACAGTCTCAAAAAGGTGATACATCGCACTATACAAACAATGATCATAGGGACTGTAGATTCTAACATTCCCTATCTATATGAAACAATATAACAGTTGAATATTTGATTTTTAATTAAATTTGACTAATATCATTCAGAACACATCAGTCAAAATTAGCAATAATCATGATTCCCTGATCAGCCAAGGTATTCCACTGATATGAGTCAGTAGACCATATTTAAATAGTGCACTTGTGATGCCAAGCTTGCTTATAAAGTATGTTCAGACATTTCTTTGAAGTTTGGGAATTGACAATTCATTATCATCATCCAATACAGCCATTAATCCTCTCATCGAGAAAAACAAAACACTGTAACAGTTCACAATTGTATAGCATGATGTACTGGATTTTTAAGATGGTCCCTTGAAGTACGATAAATAACATATATAATTATATATATATGAGGGAAAGTGTCATAGTATCTTAAACCCTGGTTATCAAATCTCTAAACTGCATGTGATCACAGAAAAGCTCAAGATTTGATTTTAAGAAAACACATCTATAATCAATTTACAACAGATCAGGAAAGATGAAACTGTTCCAACTTTCCATGAAAATCTGAATCAATTAGGGTCTTCTACAATGATCACCAGAGGGTTAAAGATTTACGAAAATAATGCCCTAGATCATAATGACAAGTTTGAGTAATAGTAGATAAAAGAAAATCTATATTCACTAAAAGTACATCTGTTACAATATTATATCCATTATGAACAGTTTAGCAAATGGTTTTAGTAAACTTCTGAATTTGGAAGAATTTTACTTCATAGATGATCAAGATTGGAAAAACTTTATTCATGGATTTTTGACATCCATCAATTGTAAAAGAATTATCAAGCCAAAGTTTACCAGAATGCATCCCTGAGTCACAAAGAACAGTGGACTATCAAAACAAGATATTCATGTCAGTTTGATGAAATGCTAAATTAGAGGGTTATTCTTTTGTTATATTCTATTTTGGGATTAAAAAAGACTGGTTTAGACAGATTTCTGGATTAGTTAGTTTAAGATCCACTGTACTTCATTGTATTTTTAGAGGGAGTATTGTACAAAATATTTTCTGCAGTTTTAGTCAAACAATAAAAATACCCCCCCCCCCCCACTGTATTTACCCCCAAAATGTAAACACTAAACATACGGTGTTACAATTTGTATTTAGCAATATAATGAAAGAGCAAACAAGATAAAAATATAAAAAAGAGAGAGAAGAAAATGTTAAAAATATGAAGAAAAAAGGCTGAACTTTTGTGGAAAAGAATTAAAAGAAATATCAATATATATACACAAAATATGGACCAGCCATTTTTCTTTTCCCAGTGGTCAATATGTTAACCATTATACCATACTAAATCAAATCAACATAAATGTATAGGTAAATACAATAAACAAAAACAGTAAAAGAACATTTTCCAAAACATGTGATGCATAATGCAAGAGCTTCAATTATACATATTTGGTAAATACTACAAATTTCAAACAGAAACCGTAAATAATAATAAACTTAAGGCTCTTTCTTTCCCGTACTTACAGTATACATGAGCGACTTTCTCTTAACTATAAACTGTGTACATTATATGATTACACATCACAGGTTTGTGGAAAATGTTGCTTATACTGTATGACTTGCATTGTTTGTTCAAGCAATCCACAAACCATGATAATACAATTGTATATATGGTATACAGAAATTAGCAACTATTTTAACCATTAAACACAAAATACTTATACATGTATACATGTGTGTAAATATAATATAACTTAAATGTTTTCTGAAAACCTATCAAAATCAGGTTTTAGTTGTTCAAAACATGGTAATTCAAACATAGCTTCTGTGTAATATTTTTTAAAAAGTATATTTCCAACCAGTGATCCATAACTGGTTTATCAAAGGCTGTGGTATGTGCTGTTCTGTCTGTGGGATAGTGCATATAAAAGACCCCCTGCTGCTTACAGGAAGAAGTAGATCATGTGGCAGCAGCGGGTTTCCTCTAAAATATATATGTCAGAACGACCATATGATTGACGTCCAATAGCCAATGAAAAGATAAAACTCAATATGCTCTAGAGGCGTTGTTAAACAAAACAAACTTTACTTTACTTTAAAGGCTATTTGGATCAGTTTAAAAATGTATTTCGAACAATAATCTTAACTGCCAACTAACTAACATTTGAATAACTGGACCTTTACAGCAGTAAAAAAAAAAAAGACATGTCAAGCTGTGTTCAGTTTGTGGTCATGGATATGTGTCATGACTGATGACAATAGTGGTCATGAAAAATGTCATGGTAATTTACATGCAAGTCAAGTAAAAACTCAAATTAATTTAGTCAAAAATGTTCCCATATCTCAATTTGTTGTTGTTTTATGTACTTTGATACAAAAATCAGAAGTATTCTTGCTTGTGCACTGTCTGTCTAGCACAATTATTCCACATAACTATTCTAAAATAAAATGTCATTGGTTGTGACAATGTCCATTTTTAACATGATTTTAAACACTTTTTAAAAAGTTCAGCCCAAAAATAAATATTGTAATTTTGTTTTTAAAAAAGGATACTAAATTAATTTTATTTTTTACTTGGCCTTGTCTCTATACATTCTGGAATTTGGCTATGAATGAACTGCTAGCTATGCAACAAGTAAATTTAAGATGTGCAAGTGACAAATCATTTTCCTGTTTCCAGCTAGGAAATTCTAGTCAGTTCACATAATGTGGGGTGAAGGTTTCTTGTGAATAACTTTAGCATGAGTCAACTCAGCACAGAATAAAAAGGAAAGAAATGTTTAACACAAACCCTCCTTCGCATTGAACACAGACCAGTATAAACCACAATTTACTAGTCTGTCTGAACTTCTATTAGTCACTGTTAGTATACAGTACAATTATATTTAATGGTTAGAAAATAAACCTCACATCAAATGAAAGGAAAGGATTATTTGTTTAATGACACCTCAATACTGACTCATGGTCTTCAGAGGACACATACTATTGCCACAAATTTACAAAAAACCTTCACTTCTCATCATTGAAATTTGTGGAATGTGTTCCCTGCGCTGTTACAATGATAATGATTCTATTTTATTTACATCTGTAAATATGAGTGTCTTTCAAGACACAGTAAAAAACAATAATTAAACAGTTAAGTAATTAACAGGTTTAAAAAACAAAAAACTAATCTTTTTTTTTTTTTTGAAATACGTATTCATGTTTAAAATTTTGATTAAGTTTAATGTTTCAACATTTTACTTTTGATTATAAAGGAATATAGTATGTGTACCAACATACTACATTATCACTATTACATTTAATACAAAAATTACAATTAGAAAAATATGAAAAAATGTCATCATGAAATAAACTTTGTTAGAACTATGAGTATACATGTACTATAAATATTGTACAAAATCCATTTACAAAAAAAATCACATGGACAAACAAATATTTTTAAAGAGTGTATAGCTTTTGAAATTAATAATGGTGACACTAATGCTTTTACTTAATTTTGCCAGCATTACTAAAATCAGTAAATAATTACTTTGTGACTTTAAAAAACAATGTAAAATATCCATTAAAAATATGCCATTTTTTCTATGAGAAGTCAATGACATTATTTCTTTAATCCCAATCAAAACTTTGATCTACTAACTTAAAGAATTTCTCATTCAATGGTCGATAAAAATCCTTGAGCTTCTGAAGAACATCATCATCAATTGCAGGATGTGATCTGCCTTTGAAGTCTGGAAGACAGTTCTGTTTCCCTGCATCAGTTAAATAACAGTAAAATCCTTTCGCCGGATTCCAGATAAATCTGTCCTTACCTATGACATGATCAATTCCAAGAAAGGATTCGACCGTGTGAATCTCTTCCCATGGAAATTTCCTGAGGTTATCGCCATCAACTATGAGTATCTGATCACGAGGAAAATAAGCAAGCCAGTGTTTCATGTATTCGTAGTAAATTGAGCTACGCACCGCTTTGAAGGTCTTGTTGATACCACCGGTAAAGGAATCGATAGCCAGATTTTCAAACGATGGGTAAAACAGATTGTGCCGATCATATTTCTTCCTCATTAAGAGATACTGTGAGATAGCTCGGCTGACTGGCTCTCTCACAATGACCATTAGTTTAATAGAGCTGTCCATTCTCTGAACCCTCCTAGCCACTCGAATTGAGACGAAGTATGATGGTGTTTTTTCAATAGTGATCTGATCAGCATATGACTGAGGCATCTGATCAATGTACCACTCAGTCCCTTGATTGTAATTATCCCTGACATCAAAGAAGTGAACTTCTTTCCATGAGACTTGAACCTTTGGATGCATGTTTAAAAAGAACAGCAAAGCTGAAGTTCCAGCCTTTGAAACACCAATTAAAATGCATTTTGGAAGACGTTGCTTTAGCATGCCAACATGGCTATGTTCAGAATCATAGTCCCGTGCTAAGTCTTCTTCCTCATAATCATCTTGATCGTTTCCTTTCAAACCAACAACATTCACATGCATGTTCTGATTAACATTTTGTCCTTTTATCACCTCTTGTGGTTTTGTTTTAAGGTCAGATGTAACACCATTATCAGTATTCTTTTCAGTGCCATCTTCTAATAGTGGTTTGTGAATTGAACTTTTGAAATCAGGATGCATAGATCCTGATCCACTACCTTTCTGTGGTTTGTAGTCCTTAGAGTGATCATGATGCTGACCATCAACTACTTCGAGATGTAAAGTTTCTGGATGAGCAGACGGCTTCACAACATGACTGGTGTATGATAGCCATGACCACAGGATGATGGACAAAAGCAGAGCACCAACAAGGAAGAAGCATTTTAACTTCAACTGAAAACATGGGCAACGACTCTTCACCACTTTATGGTCGTCAGACAGTGGAATTGGGGAATATCCAGCTAGCTGTTTTAGCATAGCTGTTCATTAAAACCTTCAAAGAAAAGGGTAAATATTATTATTATGTTATTAAATGGCCATTTTCATATTAGCCGAGTGAAGCTGTATTTCCCTTTTGGTATCAGGTTAGGGATAACCCTGTGCCCTATTAATCACTTGATACAAGTTTATTATCCTATTATTGAAGATGTTTTAGTATACTAAACACAGGCTTATTTGGCAATATATATGTACATCAAAGTGGTGGATCCAAAGATGTTCAAACACCCTCCAGCCACCCATTTTAATTTTTTCCCTATTATAATTTGGTCAAACAACATTGGACACACTCTCCAATAGAAGAAATATTACAATTATCTTTATCTACCCCACCCCCTCCCTATCAGAGGTTTCCCCAGTGCGTTAAGGCGGCACAGCCCGTGCTCCCTTACTTCATCATGTAAGTGCCTTCATGTCTGGTAAGCGCCTTAGCTCAAGTACCGTGTCGGCATAATAAGCGAAGTGCATGGTGTGAAAAAATAAAGCTGTAAAACGTAATTGTCTCCAGTACACACTTCCGATTATTAAAATATCTCTCCAATACTTCAGATGGTGAGAGTCCAATTAATCTTGATGTTTTAATCATTGTTCCTTTAGTACAGACTACTGAATGGGATCGCCTAATAATCCGATTTAATTGTGCTAAACAGATTTGCATGCATTGCCTTCAAATATCAATTAAGACATCAAAATGACAACATGGCACATGAATGTCTTGAGTTAAACATGCCCTATTTAATTATAGGTAAAATTACTTTGCTACGATTTTAATGAAAAAAATTTAACTTATACATGTCACACTTTTAGTCTTCCTTTTTTCTGTGATCAAATTATCTATGCATGAAAGTGAATTGTGAAAATGTAAGTGCCTTAAAAAA
>JAULBS010086810.1:5421-18081 GCA_032355785.1 Symmetromphalus regularis | reverse complement strand
TCTTATCATCGGCTATTGGACGTCATACATATGGTCATTCTGACATATGTCTTTAGAGGAAACCCGCTGCCGCCACACAGGCTACTCCTTCCGTTAAGCAGCAAGGGATCTTTTATATGCACCGTCCCACAGACAGGACAACCCATACCATGGTCTTTGATAAATCAGTTGTGGACCACTGGTTGGAACGGAAAATAGCCCAAAGTGCAAATGGGTCCACTGAGAAGGATCAATTCGACGATCGACCGGTTCATGGGCAGACACGCTAGATCCCGCTCCCAATCATTTTAAATGCACACTATAAATGTTGCAAGGACAGCGGTACTTTACGAAATAGAATTGCATCCATTTATTGCCCGGATGAAACATTTTATGATAACAACCACTCTCACATATACCACCAATGGCATGCCAGGCAGTAATTTGTGCTCTATTATAAGATCAGATCAATTCGACCTTGACACACGCGGGATGCTATTTGATAAACTACAACGTGAGTAGTCACTTGGGTTATTGAGGAATCAGTAGCGGATCCCGGGGGTTGGGGTCTAGAAGGTCAGGATGTCCCCCCGTTTTTTCTTCTTATTTTTAAAAACCATTTTCAGAGTGAAAGAACGTGAAAATTAACCTTTTTCCACAATCCTATTCACTCATCACATTTTGACAACCCTCCCTTTCAGAAATTCTGGTAATGCCTACTTTATCTGTTAATTAATTATTAGAACCTGAACTCGAGATATATTTTTTGTTTTCATTAGCAAAATTTAATGTTCTGTTAAAATATTTACCGCCAATATTGGTTTATATATATTATTGGTTCAACTCTTCCGTCAAACGCTGTTACGGAAACATCCGATATTGACCGAATGTTTTGATCGAAGTCCCAGATTTGACGAATAAATTGTAGGGTATAGTGAGTGTTCAAGCCAACGAGATTTCAGTGTGTATATACACACATTGTAATCCATCATTTAAAATGACCTACACTTAATTATTTTAGTTTTAAACGATTCCTAATAAAACAAAATTGTCTTCTATGCAACGTGTTTGTAACCAAAAAAAAACTACAACAAAAAACATTTGCATAACAAAAGACAAAACTGTTTCTCAATGTCATGTCGGTATGACTTATATCATTATTTGTCCCTGCAAAGAGCAAAGCACGTGCAAGCATTGATAACGCTATGTCTGTATATAAAATGTCAGGCTCAAGCTGAAGAGAGTAGTTCAAACCCCATCGAAGGCTGTCTCACATTTGACTACGTGTGAAATGTCCAGATGTTTGACATCCAATAGCTGATTATCAATCCAGAATCTTACCACCTTTTACCCACATTGAATAATGAGTTTCACCAACGTCCACATTTAAAAATAATAAAATCACAACTAGCGACATTCTAACCTGCTATTACGGGCCTTGGTGCAACAAAATACATTTCAGTTATGTTGCATTGTTTTAATGTAAAATGCAGTTCAAAACCTTTTGGCTGTTTTGCAGAAGAAACAGTGATAGTTTCCTTTAACAGATGGTGTGGAATACGAAACTATAGCTTATTGCCTAGCCATAGATAGTTTTTTTGTTTTTGTTTAAGGACACCACATGAGCACATTGAATTATTAATAATCGGCTACTGGATGTCAAACATTTGGATATTTTGACAAATAGTAAAGTATGAGTTTCGAGAGTCCGAAGTTCTACAGCTGGACCAACGAGACTCACATCCGTAAATAGCAATGCGTTATGTTTACAATAAAGTATTGTTACGAGTTCTGTAACTGCCTTAGAGCACAGGCTAACGCGGAGTTTCACGATCAGTAATGCTTGGTTATAAGTTAAACAAGTTACATACATTAAAAACCACACTTAGTAAAACTGCAACTTGCACGTGCTAACGAGGTGTCAGCCATGGAAATTATTTCCACATTGCACGTGCATCATTCTATTAATAAAGTAAAGAACTTTAACTTTATCAAGGCTGCGTTCAGGACACAATTTCTAGCTAGACTGGGTTTTATGCTTCATGTTAAATCCAAGAAGAACGTTTGGAACCTGAAAAATTGCTAAATAACGACCGCCAAGACTAGCCTGTCCTGAACGCAAAGCTGGATAAAATAGTACTTCATGTGACTAAATGAGGAACTCACATTGGACTAGAATATGACCCTACTCTAACAAAACTGGTGAAAGCTACGGTTGCACTACTCGCCCTTCGGGACTTAACATTTTATTATTTTCAAACAAATTTCATGCCACACATTTATTCGCTTTTTATTGCTGTGAATGAGTAGAAAGTTGTTTTCTCTTCATACCATCGCAGTTAAAATGTAAATGACGCAGGTAATGGGAGTTTTGTGCTAATGTGTAAAACGTATATGTGTTTGCTTATGAGAGGAACACGCTGCGTAACGTATTTTGTGGTCACTCTGTGAATGGATGGCGAACTCTAATACAGTTTTTAAAAAAAGGTAGTGCAGTGCGTGTTTGCAGACCGTACAAAAAAACTTGCAGGCTATTGGATACGCTTGCATTGTGTCCAAACAAATGTAATAACCATTTCCGCTCACCTCGCTTTGACTTTTATTAATTACATATATATACCGGTTATGCCTGTCATCTAAGCATGTATGTTTTGTATCTTAACGTTCTTTGCCTACAAGACCATATCTTGCCTGAGTTATCTCATAGAAAACCTTTTTCATTCTACTATTTATCTTCCTTTTCATTCTACTATTTATCTTCCTTTCCTTTCTTAGAATAATTGCGTTCAGAATTTGTGGACACGTGTCTGTACTGAAAATGTTTATCGAGTAAAGAGTTTTATTGAAGACAAGGATATAAACCGAAACATTTCACCCACTGACTTCAAAGACACCATGACAGGAGATGGATGGGTGGATGGTGGGAGGATGGTGGTGGTTCTGTAGCTTAGTGATAGGGTACTTATATGAGGTGCAATTGCTTGGGAGGGGTATTCATAAAAGGGTTATTTGTCGTTCTCGGGACAGCTAGTTCATCACGACTTTTTTTTTTTTAATGAAGACCCTTGGTATGTGATGTATCAGTACTTCTCTCATAAGCAGGGCGTCCTTTTGAAGCGCGATAAATTGTCGGGTCCACCCTCTTCAGAGACCTTTTTAGGCAGTGGTCTACAATTGTTATAACAAAGGCTTTGGTATGTGGCAGGTGTATGTAAAATGTCCTTGCTGCTACTCGAAAATAACACTGTAGCCTATGTGGCGGTAGCACGTTTTGTCTGTGAACTATGTACTACAAAACAATAGTATGCTTGACAATTAATAACCATTGATTAACCAACGATATTGGTATCTAAAATTCTATGATAAAGATGAGACCAACTTTGAAAATCAATTGCGTACCAAGCCATTACTCCATCTAAATTATTTATTTTAACAAAATTATTCAATTTACTTTTTCCTTGACATTTTATAAACACAAAATCTAAATAATAAATATCATAATTTAAAACATACTTAAATACTATAAGTTAAACTTCGTTGTGCAATCGTAGAACATGTGTTTTAAGAACACCAGTGTCTTGATTTAATCGTCTCAATGCACACACACACACACACACACACACACACACATAAACTTACACACACACACACACACTTACACACACACACTTACACATACACTTACACACCCACACACCATACACACACACACACTTACACACACACACACACACACACACACACACACACACACACACACACACACACACCACACACACACAAACAAAAAAAAACAATACAATAATAATATTAAAAAAGAAAAAAATAATAATTTACAGAAAGGATGAAAAAAATGGCCAACTTTCATGTAAAGGAACAGTGTCGATAACAAGAACTACCCACTCAAGTCTTTCACGACAGAGTGTGTCCACCAAAGTATTAATTATATATCTATATGTGTATCTCTCTGACAGTTTACAGCCACCCAACAATACCGTTTTCACCTTTTAGCACACGGATCAACAACCAGTGCTGAATAAAAATTTATATTTTAGTATTAACGTATCTGTGTTTTATCGAAGATAACGTTTGTTTACCAGTTCAACCTCAGATTCGACCACACTGGCCAGCGTTCTGTAATTTAAACCTGACACCCAATCTACCTGTATGGTCTTTTGAACGATAAAAAGATATCAAAGACTACAGTGTTTGAACGTTATTACCATCAGCTTGGTCGTTGAATACCCAAACTTCTATTATTAAAAAAACAAAACAATGGGTTAAGTTCTCTTAAGATATGCCGAATTGAGAATTAAAAGAAAACATTCTAGAGTGTATCGATTTCGCGATAACTCACCTTTAAATCTCTCACGTAGATTTTATCCGAAGCAGATAATTTCTAGCCAAAATGACCTTTACTACCTTACTGTAAGAGACACTGAAAGGACGTCGGCTTTTAAGGTCAGACGAGGCAAACGACCATATTGTAATTCGAAGTCTTTATACTGGCAAACCTGGTGCCACATATGCCACCATCCTTGCCATCACAATAGCTATCATCCGGCACAGGAACAAAGTTTGCTGCTGTATTCAAAACATGATATCTGTATAAGACAAATTTTAAAACCAAGGCCAGCATTTAAAAAAAAAACCCATTATAATAATAATAATAATAACAATAACAACAACAATAACAACAACAACAACAACAATAATAATAATAATCATAAATAATAATAATAATAACATTTAAAAATAAAATAACAGAAGCTGACAGTAATTAAACTGAACTATTTTTACACCCAGAACCGTAATCTACGGCATATGAGATTATAAAATAAACATCAGTGCATAATAATAACAAGATGATAAAGAAACACAAAATGTCAAAAAACTTAGAGAAAAAAACAACATACCGTTACTGTAAAAAAATAAAATAAAAAAAAATAAAAATAAAATAATAAAAAAAATTCAGTGGGTCAGGACACCACCCTTTATTCGAATTTTTTAAAACCCTTTTTCGAGTGGAAGGACGTGAAAATTAACAATTTTTTCACCATTTCTATTCACTCATCACTTTTGGTCCCACTCCCTTTTCAGAAATCCATATTTGGACCCCACCCCCCTTTCAGAAATCCTGCATCCGCGCCCGATTTTCGAGTTTTTAAAAGAAAAATAACCATTTTTAGTTGTCTCCTTGGGTGACGGTTATAAAATTGTGACTATCATGGAACACTGTCTGCGATGGGGATAAAATTGGTCTAGAATTGGGCACCAATAGTAACATGTATCATATTTATAGTCCATCTGAACAAGATCCCACCCAAAATCTACTATGAAAGGCATACACGATGTGAAATATAGTTATAATATTATCCTATAATTGTCCCAAAACTCATAAAACTAAATCGAACAACGGTATATATTAACCCCATAAGTTTTAATAGATCGTATCTTTTATAATGCTTTTTAAACTGGGAATGTTCTTAACGGATTGAATCAATTGTTGGTTGACGTGATTCTGTGGTACACCTGACCTTTCTCATTGTGAACACCTCGACATGAGATAAAAGGGTTAGGAGGTGTTTTAGCTAGTTTTCTCCACATCGATGACCGCGCGAACATTATTTTGAAATCTAATACCAGCGATGGATATGATATATTGTAATTAACAGATCATAAAAAAAAAACTGGCTTTTTATATGTGTGGACTGGACTTCAATCTTATAAGTAAATAACCCGTATCCAATTCAGGAATTTATTGCTCTCCCATTTGGTACGTTTAAGTAATATTGATTGTATTCGACTTTAGAAAACGGCACATGCATTTATAAAAGTACACTTTTTGATTACAATATAATAATACGTTTTTGAAAAACAAAACAGATGAAAATGTTTGAAATGATCAATAGTAAAAACTAGATAGAGTATATAATTATGTTCCACTATTGAACTCGGCACTTTACTATTGCTAAATTTCCATGCCACTTACGTTTGGCTTAAAATATACATTTTGGCACATGTATTGTGATGTGTTTCTGGTATTTCTGATGTTTTTAGTAGTTAAAATGCAAGGATGTGCTGAAAGGAATGACAGTGCATTTAAACTAATATAATTTTATATATATAAAAAAAATCCCATCCGTTACAACTGTTTAATTGAACCTACTTATGATTAAAACGTTTTAGTGTGCCCAGTGTGTGTTGTGAACATTATTTATCTCCCTATACTGTCTTGTTATTTCCAGATTACCAAATTGATTTATCAACTCATACTACAATATGTAACAAAAAGATAATACAAAACACAGAACTAGCCATGATTGACCGATGACAACTTAATGATAATAGGAATTCCAATTTCCTAGCTAAATGCCTTATATTAGCCATAATATTATATGTACTCAGTAACGACTTCCACTTTTTATACATACAATGTAAGTTTGTTTCAGTATGCACATTGTATATTATGTGATTCGTTTATTTTCATTTCGCCTACACAAAATTGCTTTTGCAGGATGTCCATAATCCAATTCTGGAAATACAGGCTGGTGCCTGATGGCGTTCTTTATTTGAGTATGACATTCTATGAAGGCGACTTCCGAGGGCAGGCTGGTGTCTGATGGCGTTCTTTATTTGAGTATGACATTCTATGAAGGCGACTCCCGAGGGCAGGCTGGTGTCTGATGGCGTTCTTTATTTGAGTATGACATTCTATGAAGGCGACTCCCGAGTGATTGATACCGTGCGATTCCTGGGTGCAGCTGAGCAGCATTGAACATCTTGAATCCTAACAACTGCCTCTAGTCCGTCTACCTTATCCACACCCCTTTCCAAAGAGTGCACATTTCCTAAGATCACATGACTGGAATACATAAGTGCCTGGCCAAAGAGAAAATTGCCAAGATAAGATAGAAATGAAACACTATACTCAAAATGTTAAAAACATTTTTTTTTTTTAAAGACGACATAGAGTGTAGATGAAACGGAGTGACACCTGTGGATTCAGAGTATAGAAATATTAACGTTATTTTAATGTTATGTATGCAGTAACATGCGCATATATTATTTTTTTTAAACGACTGAAACCTAAACAGTATGTTGTCTAATAGCATATGCATAGTTCATGTTGTGTAGATGCGTTATCATAAAACCCTACCTAAGTTCAATTATTCCACAAAGATGACAGGTCATTCAATTTTAAACCACACTTTTAATAATATTTCTTTTATCAAAACCTTTTAGAACTTCTGTGTTTATAGCCACTGAAAGATTGTTATCATTTTTATTTTCAGTTTTACGATCATGTTTTCTGTTGCTTTTTTATTTTGTGTGCAGTATAAATGACAAAACTAATATTGGGAAATTATTATACTACTGAGTGTAGTGAAGGATGTCCATCTTGAAATATTTGTCCTTTGCTTAAACATGAAATTGGTTGTCCTGGAGTGGGCAATGCTGTAGGAAATGCTCACTGGTCATTGGAGCGGTGTTTCAGGGACACATTTCTGCCTGTCCTATCTTCATCTTGCTGAATAGCTGAGCATTAAGTCTGTTAATTCTCACCTCTAATAGTGATTAAGATTACGACGAAGATGATATGACAATAATAATGATTAAGACGACACAAAGATGGTGATGATTTGATGATGATTATGATGATGACGGTGATGAAGATGAATGTCAAAACAGTACTGACATAAGATGTTATGAATATATACATTACCTTTGATTCTTAACGTTTGTCCAATCTTTTTCTTTATGTTTATTTGTTTGCAGAGAAAAGGTCAATGACCTTTTACAGAACAAATATCCAATATTTTGTTTTTTGAATGTAAGACTAATAAATCATTGTGTTGAAAAGTGGGGGTATTTAAAGTGTTCACTTAATGGTTCTTATGGCAGCTATATGTAAGAAAAGAAAAAGGCTTTAAGTAAAATATTGTAATGTCTAGTGAAACGACATGCACTGTTTAAAAAGAAATGGATAAACGTTTAACACCTTTATTAATTCAACTGAAGAGTGTGTGCGTTCGCTTGTGTGTATATGTCCGTGTTTCTGTATGTATGTGTGTGAGTTTATGTGTGTTTGTATGTGTTGTATTTGTATTCGGTGTGTGTTTCTGTGTTTGTGTTGTGTTTGTATGCGTGTGTGTTTGTGTGTATCTATGTGTGTTGAATTTGTGTTCGTGTGTATCTATGTGTGTTGAATTTGTGTTCGTGTGTGTTTCTGTGTTTGTATGTGTTTATATATGCGTGTCTTTGTGTGTTTATATGTGTATGTGTGTGTTTGAGAGTGTACACATGTACTATTAGTATTACTTTATAACCATATATTTGAATGGCGAAGATCATATGCATTCTTCATTTTTATACGTACCTGTCTATATACAATATTAATAATATATTTGAATAACGTATCGTATTCAAATACAACCCTATTTATATTTATATCAAATACAATTCATCCTTCATCTTGTGACACTTGTATTCATCAGATGTTTAACAGTTAATTCAAAATTCACCGATGCTTACAGATTCCCATTTTCTGTCGAGTTAATAGACTTGTTTCCATTCAAATGTATTGCCATTACAAGGAAAAGGTAATTTGTGTCAGTTCAGTTTTTTTGTATCTTCTCATTTCAAGCTTGGTGGGGCGCTATTGCAGGTGTCATAGACTTTTTTAAATAGCGGATTCATGTTTCCACATGAACATTATGTTTCATATTTTATGTAGTGAAGAAAACCCACTGTATGTGAGGTTAAGCTTTAAGAAATGTATTTAGACACACTTGCTTTTAATCCATTAATAATTACTGTGATAGGTATAACCCCATTTCTAGATATATTTATATCCATGTTTAGTTCACATAGGTTTTATTCCCCGTCTTGCTCTCATCATCAAAATGCAACAGGGTGAGAAATCATGACGTCATAGTCCCAAAAGTCAGTCGATTTATTTTGTTTTAGAAATGAATAAAATAAATAAAACGAATGCATACATGAAAAAAAGAATGAATGAATAAATAAATAAAAAACAAACAAACATGTAATATCTGTAGATATTACATCACATTTAAGGATATAAAATTCAAATAACATTAAGTATACTGGTTTATAATATATCATTCATTTTACTCTCTTTGTCTCTTTCTCTCTCTCTCTGTGTTTGTGTGTGTGTGTGTGTGTGTGTGTGTGTGTGTGTGTGTGTGTGTGTGTGTGTGTGTGTGTGTGTGTGTGTGTGTGTCTGTGTCTGTGTGCTTGTGTCTGTGTGTGTGTGTGTGTGCTTTTAAAGACGCTTTTGTAGAAGATGGAGGTCAAGAATCAGGATTCGATGTGCCAAAGCTCCATGCGTGATATATGGGTGGCATGTTTTATCCTGGATTGTTATTTTGTATATATGTCTGTTACGTATGTACATATCTGAAAAGCACATTTTTTGTATGCAATATGTTTTGTTCAGTTCCAACCAGTCACCGAAGATACGCTGATTAGTCGCAGATCGGTCTCAACTAGTAACAAGCATAATGCCGTATCGGAGGTGAATAGTTGGCGATAAGGTGCCGATCAATCACTGACAAGTTGCAAAACTTATTGCTGATTGATCGGTAATCTTGCCCTAATTCTAAGTATGGGCAGAAGTGGTCTCAGCCGGTCTTAAGCGATCGCCATTGAAATCAAGTCGCGGTCGCTTTGTCTGTGTGACTAGGGCTTTAGCAGATTCCATTGCGTACATCTTTATTTGTTTAGAATTTGCTGAAAACAAACAAACATGATCTTGTATTACTCAAAATCATCGCTAGAGCGACCTATAACAAAACATGTCAGGTTTGTTTTGCATCAAACATAATCGAGAACAAAGATGTAGGGAAATATTATGCTTCATAAATGATTCCATGTATCAAATTCTTTACACATCGTCTTTTCTCCTGAAGTTTAGTTTGTTGAAGTTCTTGATCTATTTTAATATGCTGCTTTATTTCATGAATAGTTGGTTTGGAATAAAGCATTATACAAAGACAACTATTCACCGACGAATAAAAATATATATAACACTACTATCAATACATTTTTGTTGCATATGCAAACAAAAGCAAGCGAGCAACTGTCGAGACAAATTAGTATGCCCTCGGGTAACGTCTAAACACCCGATACCTATTTTAATTTAACTGTGACCTCACCTTTAAAGTAGATGCCGCAAAACGTCACATAACAAAGCAAAGTATTTCTAAACAGTCCAGAATGTTACAGTTACATGCAATAGTATAACAGTACAATAGAAACTCATTGAATTTATTAACATTGATAAACTAGTGTAATATGCAACAAACACTGAAAGGAAAACCATGCATTTCAAAAGGAGTTTCTCATTCTTTAGAATGTATCGGTGAAAATGGAAAATACTATTTGTTCAACAACAACCCATCATTTGCTATTTACTGTCCAACTGTCTTCATCTGCAACACATGATTAAACAATAAAAAGAAATTCTCAACGATATAAAATTATCATAAATTATGTGTATTAGAAGCAACTACATATCTGCAAACAGAACAGTACACATCAAATTTACAAAGTACTGGTTGGAAATGAATTTATTTACGTCCACTCAACGTTCACAATAATAATAATAATAATAATAATAGCAGTAGTAGTAGTAATTGTAGCAGTAGTAGTAATAGTAGAAGTAATAGTAGTAATAATCATTATTATTATTATTATATTTCAATTAAAACAATTTTAAAGAAAATTAAAACAAACGTGTTAGTGCAATTTATTTCGTTAGAGGAACATTTGAATATAGATACCTTAAACATTCACAATAAATAAAATGACATGCTATGGTTAATTGTAAATTTACGGTTCATACATTTATTTTCATGATTTTTGTCACGCCTGTCACCAACATTCACGCAAGTATTTATGAATATTATAGCAATATTTTGATAAAAACAAGCCCTATATAGTGTAAAGAGGTATATCAGGTTTTCTTTTCATAAAAAGAGCTGCAAAGTAATAAAATGATACTGTAATATGTATGCCATATGATTATATCAGTTCTCAACATGTTGCCAGTGACGCGAGACATGAAAGCTTTTCTTAGCTACAGTACGTACAACATAAAAATATATATAATGTACTTGGTTAATGACTTTACAAAATTTAATACAGTAGACAAATTGAAGGCAGATTTATAAAAAAAATTATTATAAAAAGTCACGGTGCAACGACTCTTAATGACTGCTGCAACTAGTGTTCATCGAGATATTATAAGTTGTAGAAGCATCACGAGGGGTATATGGCCTTTTATGCACTCTCTGTGTGTTCTCTTACCCCGAGCCGAGGGGTAAAAGAACACACTGAGGGTGCATAACAAGCCATATACCTCGAGAGATGCTTCTACAACGAATTTATCTTGTCGACATGTTAACTATGTATAGTTAATTAATCAAAGTAATGCAAGAGAATAATTCTGGGAATGTTGTTCAGTCGATCACTGGTTTCGCCGATAATTGTTACGTATTTAGTAATGACGTTTTTATGTATGACGTCATGGATGGAATAAAGATGGCGACGCAGCAGACATGTTGTTTTGTAATAGTGTAATGTAAGTAAATAGGATAAATAGAATTCGCCACTCGTGTTTGCTAATATGTAAAATATCAACTGAGTGTTAGTTAATCGGTATTTGTCTCGGCAAATATACTTAATTGATTATAAAATTTGTTTTTAATATAATTGGGCTGGCAGTAAATTGTTGAAAATTACAGACGGGGCATTATAAAAATTGACTCCGCCCAAAGGGATGTAAGGTTTTTGTCAACCGTCAAACAACCAACGGGATTAAATAATTTTACATGGAGGCAAATTAATGGTTTATTAATCATCGGCTGTTAGATGTTAAATATTTGGTAATTCTGGTATGTAGTTACTAAGGCCCAGTTTTCAAAACTTGAGTTAGCGCTAACCATGAGTTAAATGTAACTACTGATTGAAAACTGCGTTGTTTAAGGTTGGTTAGCGCTAACTGTGGGTTAAATATGCCCAAACTCAGGGTTAAAGTTAAAGCAGACCTGATCTGCGGTTAAATGCCTAACCAGTGGATAACTTTGGTGAAAATATCACTTTAATGTTGCAAAAACTAACATATATCAACGTACTTATTGTTACCACAGGTTCTACTAAGATACATAATTATATTTTGATCCATTTTTAAGAAAACAAGCAATGAATTAATAGAAATAACACAAAATGAGTTTTGGAGTGACATATGATAGTGTAGGTTTGATAATCATAGTTATTATATTTATGTGTTTAATATATTGTATAAGTCATATTTATTCGTAAAAAATAGTAAAAATAAAATGTACAGACACAGGGACTTGAAAAGTGCACTTGACATCAGCTGATAATTATGACGTCATGATTTAATATGTTGTTTTTCTTCATGACGTCAGACTAGAAGACTGGAAGAAAAGTTTTTAAAAAATTCACACCGCATTTTATTACAAAAGGACAGAGAAACACTTACATTATCAAAAACATCTCCCTCACATTGAGTTAACACACTGTGATACATTATCCACTTATTTTAGTGAAAACAGTATGTACACAGTGGTGTTGGAACGAAATTCATATTGTAGGGGGGGGGGGGGCTGCTACTACTAACAAGAAACTCAC